>BPLR01016833.1:0-82996 GCA_021605095.1 Caerostris extrusa
GCACATTGCTGACGTATCATGAAGGAATATTGATATGCGAAAGCTCTGTTGAAAGTGGGTGCCGCGCGAGCTCACAATCAATCCAAAACAACAACGTATTGATCATTCATTCTAAGCAGTGTTTGGAGCTGTTCAATCGTAATAAACCCGAATTTGTGCGTCGATATGTGACAATGGATGAAACATGGCTCCATCATTTCACACCGGACTCAATCGACAGTCAGCCGAGGTGGACTGCACGTGATGAACATTAAAAATGCTATAACTCACATACTAATAGTGCAACAGCTGTCAAATTTATATACGTGTATTTTGGAACGCTAGGGCTAACTAAAAATCATATGGATTTAATACTAGTAGCGCCATCTATGTGCCAGCGCATGAACCTTTCAGGCCACTTGTTATGTGGCTATAAATAATTGCATCCTCATGACAATGTAGAAGTGTGGATATGTAAGTTATCGTACAACAATATTCATTAAATAATGTAATAATTATTAGAAGGTATGGCTTACCGTTTTCTAACCGTAGTAAGTAAAAAGCAACATATTTTACTTTGGTAAATTTTGTTATGAGAAAAGTTTCAATAAAGGTTGAGAACTCAAACTCAAGAAAAATCTCCAGCAAAGGGTTTTTAGATATCCTGTAAATAATGGATTTAGGGGTAACTGATTCTTTCATTGGTGTAGTTTTATGTTAAAATACAAGTAGACGTATACGTGGATAATCATATAGATCATTGGTTCTCTAATTCGGCTCCATGTTCTTTATATTTTAAAACCTAGTAAAAGTTGTTGTTCACTGAATGTCACCTTTGAAAAATCGCTTAATTGAAATTTTTGATTATTTTTGATTCGGTGAGAATTTCCTCTAAAGAATTCTGTTCTTTATGTTCCTGGTAATAACTTATTTAAATGTTATATTATCTTAATTAATATGTTTATTTAATTTAATATTTAGATTATTAGTTAATTTCTTAAAAGTTGGCTTAACAGTTAAAAATATGGACAGCCAATACAAATGAAAAGACGAAATACAGATAGACGTGGATATATATGTTCTTTATGGTTCCTTAAAAATCATTTAACTGTAATTTTGGATTATTTGCAATTTGGTGAAATTTTCTTTCTAAAATATTCTGGCCATAAATTATTGTCCTTTTAAGTTTTTATTAATACTTTTTTTTTAAATGTTATATTATCTTAATTAATAGGTTTATTTAATTTAATATTTAAATTGTTAATTAATTTCTTACGAGGTGGCTTAACAGTTAAACAGATGGTAAGATGGTATTTTTGCTTATTAAAAATTATTTTTATTTGCTGTTTTATAATAAGTTTGATTTTACATTTTTAAGCATAAAATGAATTAATTAATGTTATTTTCCTTTTAAATAATAACTAAATTAACGGGTATATTTAATAAAATAATCCAAAAACTATCGAAAAGGTAATAAGCATATATCAAGTATAGTATATATAAGTATATATCAAGCATAAATCAAGTATATAAGTATATATCCAGTATAAATCAAGTATATAAGTATATATATCAAGTATAAATCAACTATAAGTATAAATCAACTATATAAGTATATATCAAGTATAACATAAGGTCACCGCTAAGAAATCATGAAAAAAAAATTTCAAAATCACTTAAAAAAGAAAACATTTCAATTCATAGATTTTCAAATTTATAAATTATATTTTGAAATATCTTTTAAAACAACAGTAGAAAACATCAGAAAAAATAATTGAAAAAACAAATTTCTTATTGACAAAGCACATCAGGAAGCAAACAAAAACCTAATTTTACATTTAGTATCCCTACCAACACCATCTACCCAAAATCTCGACAACGTTCAATACTTAGCATTCCAAAGCCAGCAGATGGGCCTAGTAAAAACCTACATAAGTTTGATTAATATTTTCAAGCATAAAATTAATTAATTCATATTATTTTCCCTTCAAATGACGATTTAATTAGTGGGTATAGTTAGAATAATCCGAGATCCATCAAAAATGTTTAAGGTCTCCACAAAAAAGCAAACAATAAAAAAAAAATAACTTTGGACAAATTTAAAAGTCACCTATAAAGAAAAATCAATTTATAAATTTTGAAATATTTTTAAGCAAACAATAAAAACCATCTAAAAATTAATTAAAAAATAAACAGGTTTAAGGTTCTTATTGACAAAGCACATCAGAAAGCAAACAAAGAAAAATTAATTAAAAATAAATATTTCATTGCAAAACCCCTACCCCACCATCCACCAGAAATCTCACCAATGTTCAATACTTAGCATTCCAGAGCCAGCAGATGGGTCTAGTATACCCCTAAAATAAATTTGATTAATATTTTTAAACATAAAATAAATTAATTCCTATTATTTTCCTTCAAATGACGATTAAATTAATGAGCATAGTTAGAATAATCCGAGAACCATCAAAAAGGTTTAAGGTCACCAAAAAAGAAAAAAAAAAAACCTTAGAAAAATTTGAAAATCACCGATAAAGAAAAAAATTGCAATTCATAAATTTTCAAATATCTTAAACTAACAATAAAAAACATCCAAAAATAATCATTGAAAAAGCAAATTTCTTATTGACAAAACACATCAGGAAGCAAACAAAACCTAATTTTTCATTTAGTACACCAACCACCACCATCCACCCAAAATCTCACCAAGGTTCAATACTTAGCATTCCAGAGCCAGCAGATGGGCCTATAACCCTTTTAGTAGTTCGGTTGGAGTCCCCTTTATTCGAGCAATAAAGCAGGACAGGGAGTGAATAAGCCTGCCATGAGAAGAACAGATGCAATGGAGAAATAACAAACAATAGAGTGCGTGATTGGAATGTGGACAGTGAATAGGGACGGCAACGCTTTCAGGGGGAGTTATCGACTTTTGGGGCGCAGTTATAGGAAAAGTTAACGTCGGCTTGGAGAAGAAGCAGCTGACGCCTCCCCCATAACTAATGCACCTGGTGACAGATTTGGGATGGGAAATGATTTCATATTTTAACAGGAAATATTCCCGCCAAGGAAGAAAAATCCATATAATGTGTAAACATTTTTTAGACTGCTATGTTTGTTAATGGATAGCTATTCAGAGCATTGTTTATTTATGTCTCTGCCTTTTTTGTATTATTTTCGTATTAAGGATTAAAGGGATTTTTTGATTAACTTGATTTTATGCAAGATTAGATTAACTTTTAAGCAAAATTTATTATCTTTTTTAACTCGATTTTTAGATTAACTTGATTTTTATTTTATATTTTATGCATACTACTGTGCCCAAAAAGTAAAACCAATTTTCAATTTAAAAATTACGTGCCTTATGGAATTACAATTTTTTTTTTCTTTTTTAGGTTGGTGGCACTGACCTTGGCATCTGTTTGAAATTTGACGTCGAAATATTTATTAGTGTTTGAGTTACGCTTACCTTTTGTGACACGCTAAAACTGATTCCGACGATTTTTAAAATGTATGAATTAATTGAGCAAAGAACTTGCATTAAATTTTGTTTGCGGAAACGTATAGAATGTTGCAGAAGGCATTCGGTGAGTATTGCTACATCGAAAAGAATTATTTACAAGTGATATAAACAGTCCAAAGAAAGCAGAAAACGCGTTGAAGACGAAGAGCCTCTGGTAGACCATCAACCTCAACTGACGAAGCTGACGTCCAAAAATTAAAGATTTGGTGCTTGCAAACCGTCGATTTACAATTAGAGATCTTGTCGATGATGTTGGAATTTCAAAAGGATCGGTCAATTAAATTTTAAAATATGTTTTGGACCTCAAAGGCGTCAAATCTCGATTGGTACCAAAAACACTGAATTTTTGGGAAAACATTGTCGAGTTGAAGTGTGTGAAACATATATAGTTTCATCATGTTATTAAACGTTTCGCAAATGGTTCTGAGATTAACGATTTTCAGCTACAAAATAACACATGATTATATATGAAATGGGTATTCTGAAATGGAATCAGCTGGGACATATTCTGCAGTTAACTTTAATCTGATAATTATCTGTATTTCGCTTGTCTAGTGAATACATGATAATAAATGTAGTATATATATATTATATAGATATAGTAATGATATAGATTGCTATAATTTATTACTTGAATACATAGTAATAAATTATACAATTATATATCATTTAAAATAGGAAAAAATGAAGCTATATTAAGCATATTAAACTTTTTAGAATTCAAAGCAATAAATAAAAATAAAAATATAACGTATATATATATGATCTGTGTGTTATATATATATATTTATATATATATATTTGCAAAAACTGTATTGGTGGTGAGCTGATTGGTTGCGAGCGTCGAACATTTCAACTAAGGGACTCCAGGGAACTCCAAACTCTATTCTTAAACAAAATAGAGTCTGCATAGTTCTATATAGGTGAGGTATGGGAGCGTCGATTCAGGTGCGAAACACCAGATGCGATTCCTGAAAGATATTTTGCATCAATTTAATTTGGATTGATTGCAATTATAGTTAGTTGTATATTGTGTTCAATTTTTTTTTATTTAATTTTTGTAGTCAGTACTGTCCATTGAAATTTTCTTAGAGTATATGAAAAAAAATATGTAATATAAAACGGTTTTTTTACTAAATATAAGAATTTTTGCCTATTTATATTGTTTTATAAAACGATCGCAAAGGATTTCATAAAAAACACATAAAAGAAATTTAAATAATTCAATAAGAATATTCAACCCATGTATACTAGTTTATAAAACTTTTAAGAGAAAATAAATAAAAATATTTTTAATATTAAAAACATTATAATGTTTAAATAAGAGAAATACCTCAATAAATAAAAAATATAATTAATGATATTAAATATAAAATCAAGTTAAGCAAAAACATGACATAAAGATTTAAATATGAATAAATATTTATTGCTCTTTTATATGGACAGCATTCAAAACATAATAAATATAATGGTTAGAAAACTTTTTAATCTGAAATTTTGAACTATTAAAATTTAAATGGATAACAATTTCATTAATTATTATCATTCTTCCATGTTTCCTATATAAAAATGTGTTATATAACTAGTATAGTTATGAAATATATTATTTTAGGACACGTACAATTATTTATTTGTGTTTCCTTTTTTTTTTTTTTTTTTTTTTTTAATTTTATTATTTTAATTTTCAAAAGAAAAATTTCAAAAATGGAAGACGAAATATATGCATACAAATAAGTTTTTCATTAAGGTAAACTAATTGCAGTTAGCTAAACCGCAATTTTTAAAATTAATGAAAAATGTGAATACATTTCGCAAGAAACGCATAACTACTCCGTCTTAATAAATTATTGGATTTTATGTATGGTAAGCATCCTGATAAACAAGTAATATAAAAAAAAAATTTTGAAGTCAATTCCTTCTTTTTTTTCACTACATTGCAGAAAGTCCGTTATAAATAATTTTCATTCATTTTTAAGTTGATCTGGCGCCATCTATTGGTAGATATATGCAACTTAAATCTAAAAAACTAAAATTAATTAATTAAATTTAATTAATGAATTAATATTTGAAAAAACTATATTAACATCAAGTGTCATCCACTACAAGTTCAAAAAAAATGTATTTGAACTTGAATGGATGAATAAAATGTATTTTATTAACGATTGAAAATTTGAACAAGATATATATAGGGAGAGTGTGAGTTAACAGAAAGAATAGAATAAAGAAGTTTGATGGTGAAACTAAACGCGAAATTATTGCATTTTTAGACAAGTTGAATTCATAGCCCTATTTCAAATTAATTAAAATAAGTTTGATAAGTAAAAGTATATGAAATACAGTGCATGAATACTGTCGTATATAAAAAATGAAAGAATTATGACAGTCGGCAGTACTGTATTTTTTATGAATAAATTATTAAAATGATTACTCAACAGATTAAAATATTTAAAAAATAATCGTCTTGCCAGATAAACAGATTACGCATAAAATTTATTTAATGTAAGAATAAAACGCATAACATTAATATTAAACGAATGAAAAAGAAAGAAGAAGTATAAATAAATCATATTCAGACAATAAATTATGATAATCATTTATTTTTCAAAAATTGAAAGAAAGAATCCAAATTAAATAACAAAAATAAAAAATATATATATATTTGAAACGATTTCATAAAAATCACCCGAAAGGCATTTAATTAAAATGTACGAGAAATAATTTAGTAAGAAGAACATTGAAGAAATTTATATAAATCAATAAGAGTAGCTCGTGAAAGAAATTAAAAAAAAAAATAAATAAATAAACCAGTAAGAAAAGTTGAAAGTGGTAAGGAAACAGAAAAATGATGAATGGTCCACAAAAATTATCAAGAAAATGAAAAATCCAGTTACCCAAAACAATACCTATAATTTTATGGGTAATAAATCATTCTTAGTTATAAAAAATATTATAAATTTATTTTAATGGCAATTGCTGAAATCTAGAAAGAATTACATGCTAAATGCATATTTATAATTACTGCATAATGTATGCATATAATTATTTTAATAAAATAACTTTTTTTATTTAAATGTACAGTCAAATACTGAATATTTTAATTATGAAGGTTTGTTAATCTTTTAAATTTATGTGTAATAAATTTGAATAAATTTCATTTAATTTTTTTGTAAAATATATCTTTTACTCTTTAAATTCTTATTTAATTTTACCTTTTTTTTTTTAATCTGTAAACCTTTGTATGTTAATTTACTACACTTATAAAATTTGGAACTATATATGGGATTTATGCTCACAAAAGGCTTTTTTATATGATTAACAATTCTAATTACCATATCGTGTTAATTAATTAATGCTATCATCATTACTTTGTCATTAGCCGTAATAGACTAATATCATTAACAACGTTCTAGTGTCCGAAAAAAAATTATGAATAGGATAATATAATAAGCCCTATAAATCTAACAACAGTTTCAAAATTAGTTTCATCAAAATAAATGTGTGAATAAATTTTGCCTTAATTACTCATTTAAAATCTTAATTGGAAATAGTAAAAAAAATAAAGCATTCCGTATGAAATGAATTTAAAAACGCAATTTTCAAATAGATGATTTGTATGATAAAGTTATGGCATATTTATTTTCAAAATAGCATTTAAACGTAAACATTTACATCAATTAAATGTTTGCAAAGAAAATCATAATTTTTTTTTTTTAAATAAAATGTGTAAAGTAAATTTTTCTATTCCTTCTATTAGCTGGCACCCTTCCCTATATATATCTTGTTCAAATTTTCAATCGTTCATAAAATATCTTTTATTCCTCCCCTCAAATTCAAATACATTTTTTTTTTTTTTTGAATTTGTAGTGAATGACACTTGATGTTGATACATTTTTTTTTTCAAATATGAATTCAGTAATTAAATTTAATTAATTAATTTTAGTTTTTTTTAGATTTAAGTTTACATATATCTAGATGGCGCCAGATAAACTTAAAAAAATGAATGAAAATTATTTATAAAGGACTTTTTGCAATATAGTGAAAAAAGTAGGAATTGACTTTAAAAAAAGATTTTTTTTTTATATTGTTTGTTTTAAAAGTAAATAATATAAATAAATAAATTATTTTTTAAACATACAGCCCAACTGAGAATAAATCAAAAGCTAAAAACCTTTCTATTTTGGAGGAAAGAAAAGATATATTTATGCATTTAATAGGAAAAAAATTTTCTAGTTGGCCATTAATATTACTTTTTCATAATCTGATAGTGGAAAATTATTATTTACGCCAAGGTATTAAATGGATAAAATTTCAGTAGAAATTTTTATGCCATTTTGAAATGTTGTAGGATTTTAATTATAATCACCCTCTGTATAAGGCGAATGTTTAAATACAATAGAACAGATTATTCAAATAATAAGATATTGAAGAACTTTAACTTTATTTAGTCGAAAATTTTCGAAATTTTTAAATAATTTCTATATTTGTTTATAAACTTTTATTTTATTCAATTACTAACATTAGTTCACATTATATATATCTTATTCAAATTTTAAATTGTTAATAAAATATGTTTTATTCATCCAAAAAATGATTGAAATACATTTTATTTGAACTGTAGTGGATACTTGATGTTAATACAGTTTATTCAAATATTAATTCATTAATTAAATTTTAATCAATTAATTTTAGTTTTTTTAGATTTAAGTTGCATCTAAAAATTTTAAATTTTAACTTTTATTAAAAGGACTTTTCTGCAATATAGTGGAAAAAAAGGAATTGACTTAATTTTTTTTTTTATAATATATTACTTTTTTTAATTGACAACTGCTTTGAAATCATTTTAACAAACATTATTTAAATTTCAAAAAGCTTTTTAGAATTAGATATAAAAATCTCATAATACTAACTATATGTAATTTACTTTATGTTTATGCATATATTAAATAAAATTAAATTTATTTAGGACATTTTAAGGCAAAATAATTGTGAACGATAGAAGGTATTAAATTTTCTTTTTCACATTAAAATTTTCCCTTGATAATAAATAATTATAATAAATAATAGTAAATGTTATAATTAATATATTTTATGATAATAAATGTTATTAAATTATAACTAATAAAAATTACAAAATAATTTTGGACGATAGAAGTTAGTCAAAAGTTTTATTACACATTAAAATAACTCCCATAAAAGATTTTACATTTGCCTTATCATGTTTAAAAAGTTTGAGAAATGAAAACAAACTTTTTAATATTCACATTATTGAAATTATGAATCCATTATTTTATCACATAAAAGTTATAAATTTAAATTCTTCACATAAAATAATCAAATAAAGAGAAGTACATTTTAAAAGGAAAAAAATTGATTCTAAAAAGTTTTCTTAGTTTTTCTAAAAGTTGATTCAAAATACACAATTTCAATATGTACTTAAAAAATGGAAAATAAATATTTCCGTTATATTTTATCATGCTTTTCAACATTTTATTTTAGAAGTAGTAATAATTGAAGAAAATGTTTCATAATTATATACAAATAATGTTTAGAATGGAAAAAAAAATTTCCTGAATATTAATTATGTAATAATTAAAGAGAAAATAATAATTAATGATACAATACTTCAAGAAAAATTAACAATTACATAGCTAAAATTCAAATTATCAACTTCAGCAAAAGTCACAAATTAATATAAAATTAAAATATATTTAAAGAAAAAAAATTGATACTCTAATATTTCATCTATAAAAACTATGCGAAATATCAAAAATTTAGATAAATGTTATATCCATTCGAAACATTAAATTAAAAGTAAATATTATGGATAGATTAAAATTAGATTTTCAATATTCTAATATGCAAAAAAATTAATAAAAGAGCGTTATTACGTTGAAAAATTATGTTTATAAATTAATCTTTCATTTTAGTTTTAAGAGTTCTGTAATTTGTTAACAAAAAATGCAGTTTTTTGTAATATAAAATATTTGTTTAAATTCAGTTAAAAATTTGCATTTTTCTAGAATTTGAATATAAGATTTATGACGTGAATCAAAAACTAATTTTAATTTTCTAAATTTATGTTATATCTTTTGTATGAAATATTTCTGTTCGTTTTGTAAATATAATATTTTAAAAGTTAAAATAAATAGCTTATAAATTATGCAGGAAATCGTAATTTTTTCAAGTAGAATCAGTCATTTCAATTAGATTAGAAATATTTGTTTTTACATTTCTACATTTAAAATATTTTGAAGATTCATGCTATAAGATTTAAAAGATAAATAAAGCAATTTAACTTTTTGTTATTGAATACCGAATTATTTTATGATAACTTTTCCTTATTTTAGTTGAATACCTTGGATTAAAAGTTATATTTTGTAGCAATAAATTGTTTTTATTATAAATAAATAATTTCAACAATAAATTCATATATGATTAATGAAATGTTCTTCTAATTACATAGTTATCAATTGCATATAAGGAAACATAAGATATTGATTAACATATCGATAAAATATGCGAAAGTTAATTATGATTTTATTAATATGAAGTATCGAAAAATAATTAATATGTAGTTTCTTCTAAAAAAATCATATTTTGGATTACACAAAAGACGTTTTAAAGTTTTTAATTAAAGATTTATAATTCAACTTTGATTTTAATTTTAATTTTTAAATTTGGAACATTATATATAAATGTAATTCGACTTTTAAATAGAACTGAGATAGGTAATTCTGTTTACTTTTTAATAATATTTGCGTCTATCGATTTAATGTTCAATTTATTTTCTGGCAATATTTCAAATATTCTATGTTATAATCTCAAGTATCACACTACTTTTTGGCAATTTATCACACTACTGTTTGGAAATTTATCACACTACTTTTTGGAAATTAATTACACTACTTTTTGAAAACTTATGACACTACTGTTTGGAAATGTATCACACTTTTTGGAAATTTATCAGACTACTTTTTGGATATTCATCACTTAATGAACACCAAATTTACTTTTCAGTGCTTTTAGAGTTATGTTTAGTCAGTAGTAAATGGTATTCATGTAGAGCTCTATAAAATCTATGCATATAATTTTCAAAGCTTTCTTTTTTATTTTTTCACATTATTGGAAATTTTGAATGGATTGGAAATTTATTACACTACTTTTGGAAAGTTATCACATATTTTACAAATTTATCACACACATAATCAACAAAGTTTAAAACAAGAAATTACCAAAAAAGACTAAAGTGCATTATTAAAACCGAAACTTATGGATTTATTTAGGTAATCAGTATAGATCTAGGTTACGAATTCATATAGATAGCAAATTAATATACTTCTATAGGCCGTTGATTTTAATATCAGCACATCAGCCAATTTGGGAGCGCGTTGAAATTGATTAGAGCGGACGCCGGGGTTTACAGAAGCGTTAAGCGTGAACAATAGATTCGGTGCGTGTTGGAATGGAGAAATTAATGGAGGTAATGAGTTCCTCTGAATATGTCAATCAAGTCATTATATAATTGGTCGAAGAGAGACAAACGTAAGCTAATTTCATCAACTTTGCACTCTATGCTAATGAGAAAGCGTTGAAGCCCAGCTATTAAGCATTGTTACTTAGTGAATACCGAATTTACATTTCAGTGAATTTGGAGTTAGATTACTCAATAGTGAATGCTATTCATTTAGAGCTTTATACAAACTATGCACACAATTTTCAAGCTTTCTTTTTATTGTTATTTACCAGAATTAAAACATCAAATTATAATTTATTATCAATATTTTAAATATATATGTATCGTAATTTTCTATAATTGCAGTATAAAATGTGAACATTAGGTATTATATTTGCAGTTTTATGTTAGTACTCGTTGTCACAATCGCCATCGAATTGTCGCTGCCTTCCAAAACATTTCGAATACAAGACCTTTTGATGTTAACTGCGCTGTTACAATTGAGGTTAGTATAGGTTTTTTACACAATATAATCATATTTATTTAATTTACAATAAAAATATTTTTTTGAGTTTCCAAAATTTGAAAATATGCCTTTAAAATACGAGAAACAAAATTACTAATTTATCACACTACTTTTTTAGAAATTTATCTCACTACTTTTTGAAAATTTATCACACTATTTTTGGAAATTTATCACACTATTTTTTGAAATTTATAACACAAGTTTTGAAAATTTATCATACTTATTAGAAATTTATCCTACTACTTTTTGGAAATTTATAAACACACATAATCAACAAAATTCAAAACAAAAAATTACCTTGAAAACAATAGTGTTTTATTAAAATCCAAACTCATGGATTTATTTAGGTAATTTGTAGAGATCTAGGTTACTCATTTATATAGAGAACAAATTAATATACTTCTGTAGGCCGTTGATTTTAATATCAGCACATCAGCCAATTTAGGGGCACGCTGAAATTGATAAGAGCGGACGCCGGAGTTTACAGAAGCGTTAAGCGTGAACAATGGAGTCGGTGCGTGTTGGAATGGAGAAATTAATGGTGGTAATGAGTTCCTCTGAATATGTCAATCAAATCATTATATAATTGGTTGAAGAGAGACAAACGTAAGCTAATTTCATCAACTTTGCACTTTATGCTAATGGCCAAGCGTTGAATGGAGCCCAGCTATTAAGCATTGTTACTTAGTGAACACCGAATTTACATTTCAGCGAATTTGGAGTTAGGGTTACTCAGCAGTGAATGTTATTCATTTAGAGCTTTATAAAAACTATGCATATAATTTTCAAAGTTTTCTTTTTTATTTTTTCACATTATTTTCGAAATCATATTTCGAAAACAGAAATAAAACAATAAATTATGATTTATTAAGATAAATATGTATCGAAATTTCTATAATTGCAATACAAAATATTGTGAAGATTAGGTATTATATTTGTAGTTTAATCTTGGTGTGATACTAATTGAATAGATAAGTATCTGGTAATGTGATGGTTTATTTTTTTTTATTGAGAAGTTTGAAATATATAAATAAAAGAACTGGTCTCTGATATCTGATGGCGCTCAGTGCTACAGGTTTCGGATTCGATTTACGGCAGAGCCATGGATGTTTGTTGAGGTTCGGAATCCACTTTAAACTATAGGTTCCAGTCTAACATGGCTGTTGAGCGTAGGTTGGCAACCTTACCAACCAACCCAATAAAAAGAAAAACCTCTCTTGTCTCGTAATCTGCCAGTAAGCAGACGAGCTTGGACTACAATGGGGTTGTTGTGCCAATGATGATGATGATTGTATATTTTAATATTTTGATTGCCTTTGTATTTGTATTTTTTATGTATTAGCCAAAATTTTCAGATTGTCCCAGGCGAATATTTTTTTTTCATATCTTCATGTTGTACTTGTAAACTTTAGTCAATATTCTGAAAATTTATCACACGAAACTCAATAATGTTTACAACAAGCAATTACCTTAAAAAACTAAATAGTTTTACTGAAATCGAAATTTATGGATTTATTTAGGAAATTTGTATAGATATAATTTACTAATTTATATAGATAGCAAATTAATATACTCTATAGCCCGTTGATTTTAATATCAGCACATCAGGAAATTTGGGAACGCGCTGAAATTGATTAGAGCGGAGTTTACAGAACCGTTAAGCGTAAACAATGGATTCGGCTCGTGTTGGAATAGAGAAATTAATGGATGTAATGAGTTCCTCTGAATATGTCAATCAAGTCATTATATAATTGGTTGAAGAGAGACAAACGTAACCTAATTTCATCAACTTTGCACTCTATGCTAATGGGCAAGCGTTGAATGGAGACCAGCTATTAAGCATTGTTACTTAGTGAACACCCAATTTACATTTCAGTGAATTTAGAGTTAGGTATTCGGTAGTAAATGCTATTAATTTAGAGCTTCATAAAAACTATGCATATAATTTTCAAAACTATCTTTTTAATATTTTTCACATACTTTCCAAAATTAAATTTCGATAACAGAAATACAACATTAAATTATGATTTATTATGAATATTTAAGATAAATATATTTCACAATTTTCTATAATTGTAATATAAAATATTGTGAATATTAGGTATTGTGTTCGCAGTTTATGTTGGTGGGATACTAATTGAATAGATAAGTATCTGGTAGTAAGATGGGTTATTTTTTTTATTGAGAAGTTTGAAATTTATAAATGAAAAGAACTGTTCTCTGATATCTGACGTCTCTGGCGCTCAGTGCGACAGGTTTCAGATTCTATTTACGGCAGGGCCATGGTTGGGTTCTGAATCCACTTTAAACTGTAGGTTCCAGTCTAACATGATTGTTGAGCTTTGGGAGTAGGGTTGATAACCATACCCCGTAAAAAGAAAAACATCTCTCGTCCCATAATCTGTCAGAAGGCAGACGACCTTGGCCCAGAATGGGGCTGTTGTGGCAATGATGATGATGATTGTATATTTTAGTATTTGTATTTCATTTGTATTTGTATTTTTTTATGTAGTAGCCAAAATTATGTAGTAGTTGTCCGTGCCGAAATATTTTTTTTCACTTCTACATGTTGTACTTATAATTAAAACTTTAGTCAATATTCTGAAAATTTATCACACCCATTGCCAACAAAGTTTAAAACAAGAAATTACCTTGAAAAACTTAAGTTCTATATTAAAATCAAACTCATGGATTAATTTTATTAATTTATTAATTTTATTAATTTATTAATTTATTAATTTTAGTATAGATATGGGTTAAGAATTTATATACTATAGATAGCAAATTAATATACTTCTATAATCCGTTGATTTTAATATCAGAGCATCAGCCAATTTGGGAGCGCGCTGAAATTGATTAGAGCATATGTCGGGGTTTATAGAAGCGTTAATTCATTACTTGAATATGATTTATTAATACTTTTTTTTCTTTGTTTAAATTTCTGTTAAGAGTTTTGGTCTTACATTAAATTCTAAATTGTATGGGTAACTTGTATATATTCTTGTTCTTCATTTGCCTTATGGTGGCTAAAGCAGTCTAGCAGATTTCGAGACAAGAGATGTTTACTTTGTACGGTGTAGGGTTGTCATCTTACAATCATATTAAATCGGGACGAATGGTTTAATGTGTATTTGCATTTTAGTATTGTATATTTAGTATTGTATTTTTTATTTTAGCATTGTATATTTAGCATTGCATTTTACTAGTTTTGTACTGTTTATTTTTGATATTTGTATTGTATTTGTATTTTTATGTAAAACCCAAAATTTGTATATTGTCCCAGCTGAATAAATTTTTTTCATTTCTACATATTGTACTTTTAATTATAATTTTAGTCAATATTCTTTTTTTTTTTTTTTTAAATTCAGGGAAAATTTTAGAAGTTTTGGAAATTTCTCACAATACAGTGAACAAAGTTTAAAACAAGAACTGAAAAACTAAAATGTTTTATTAAAATACAATCTCACAGATTAATTTACGTAATTTGCATAGATTAAGGTTACGAATTTATATAGACAGCAATTAAATATACTTCTATAGGCCGTTGATTTTAATATCAGCACATCAGTCAATTTGTGAGCGCGCTGAAATTGATTAGAGCGGACGCCGGAGTTTACAGAAGCGTTAAGCGTAAACAATGGATTCGGTGCGTTTTGGAATGGAGAAATTAATGGAGGTAATGAGTTCCTCTGAATATGTCAATCAGGTCATTATATAATTGGTCGAAGAGAGACAAACGTAAGCTTATTTCATCAACTTTGCAGTCTATGCTAATGGGCAAGCGTTGAATGGAGCCCAGCTATTAAGCATTGTTACTTAGTGAACACTGAATTTACATTTCAGTGAAGTGAGTTTGTAGTTAAGGGTAGTGTCAGTAGTGAATGTTGTTCATTTAGAGCTTAATAAAAACTATGCATATAATTTTCATTTTTTAAACAGTGATGAATGATTTCAAATCATATATCTTATTACCCATAAAATTATAGGTATCTTTGGAATCTCTCGTTTCTTTGACCACTTCCAACGAATCTTATTGTTCATTATTTTCTGTTGCATTTTTTAAAAAAACTGTTATTATTGGTATATTTAAAATTTTTCACTTTTTTTATAAAATAATTAGAAATTCCAAATTTTTTTGTTATTATATTTTTATTTAATTTGTTTTATTTTTCCAGTTTTTGAACGATAACTTGCGAGTTCATTGCTTGAATATAATTTATTAATACTTTGTCTTTTATGATTTGTTTAAAATTTCGTTATGCATTTTGGTTTTACATTATATTCTAATATAAGTTACCTTATATGTTGCTGTTGTTCTTCTTCAATGGCGGGACAGCCCCATGATGATCCAAGACCGTCTGCCTGCTGGCAAATTTCGATACTGAAGATATATTTTTTTTTTTTTTTTACAGTCATATTGGGTAGGGCTGTCTGGTTTACAGTCATTTTATTGGATTTTCGTTTAATATTTAATATTTAATATTGTATTGTATATTTTAGTATTTATATTTAGTAGTATTGTTTATTTAGTATTGTATTGTATATTTTAGTATTTTGTTTAATATTTGTATATTTTAGTATTTTTATATATTTAATATCGAATTGTTTATTTAGTATTGTATTGTATATTTTAGTATTTGTATTGTATATGTATTTGTATTTCTTTATGTAGTAGCCAAAATTTGTATATTGGTCCAATATTTTTTTTCAATTCTACATGTTGTACTTTTAATTAAAAATTTAGTCAATATTCTGAAAATATATGGAAAATTTTGGAAATGTATCACACTACAGTCAACAAATTTAAAACCAGAAACTGCCTTAAAAAACCAAAGTGTTTCATTAAAATCGAAACCTATGGATTTATTTAGGTAATTTGTAATCTAGGTTACGAATTCATAGTATATAGAAAGCGAATTAATATACTTATATAGCCCGTTGATTTTAATATCAGCACATCAGCCAATTTCTGAGCGCGTTGAAATTGATTAGAGCAGATGCCGGAGTTTATAGAAGCGTTGTGATTGTATTTAAAATTTTATTCAATGTTCTTTTGAAATTTCCCCGCAGTACTTTTTGGAAATTTTCACCCTACTTTTGGAAATTTATCACACTACTTTTTAGAAATTTAGTATTCTACTTTTTTGGACATTTACAACACTACTTTTTAGAAATTTATCAGACTACGTTTTGGAAATTTATTAAACAACTTTTTTGGAAAGTTATCACACTATTTGTGGATATTTATCACACTACTTTTTGGAAATTTATCATATTACTTTTTGGAAATTTATCACACTACTTTTTGAGGTTGGATCATACTACTTTTTGGAAATTTATTTTTTGGAAATTTATCACACTTTTTGGAAATTTATCACATTACTGTTTGGCAATTTATCACACTACTCTTTAGAAATTCATCAGACTATGTTTTCGAAATTTATCACACTATTTTTTGAAAATTTTTCACACACATAGTCAACAAAGTTTTTTTAAAAAAAAATATTACCTGAATAAACTAAAGTGTCATAAAAGTGCAAACTAAATGTCAGTCATAGTAGGTCGGAACATATGGTTTAAAGTGGATAATTTGTATATTGGCCCAGCTGAATAAAAACGTTTTCACTTCTACATGTTGTACTTGTAATTAAAATTTAGGCAGTAGCATTTTTAAAATTTACACACTACAGTTTAAAACAATAAATTAAATAAAAAAACTAAAATGTTTTATTAAATTCCAAACTCATGGATTTATTTAGTTAATTTGTACAGATATAAGTTACGAATTTATAGTATATAGATAGCGTATTAATAGACTTGTATAGCCCGTTGATTTTAATATCAGCGCCTCAGCCAATTTGAGAGTGCGCTGAAATTGATTAGATCGGACGCGGGGGTTTACAGAAGCGTTAAGCGTGAACAATGGATTCGGTATGTGTTGGAATGGAGAAATTAATGAAGGTAATGAGTTCCTCTGTATATGTCAATCAAGTCATTATATAATTGGTTGAAGAGAGACAAACGTAAGCTAATTTCATCAACTTTGCACTCTATGCTAATGGACAAGCGTTGAATGGAGACCAGCTATTAAGCATTGTTACTTAGTGAACACAGAATTTACATTTCAGCGAATTTGGAGTTAGGGTTACTCTGTAGTGAATGCTATTCATGTAGAGCTTTATAAAAACTATGCACATAATTTTCAAAGTTTTATTTTTATTTTTTCACATTGCTTTAGAAATCATATTTCGAAAACAGAAAAAAACAATAAATTATGATTTATTACCAATATTTAATATAATGTATTCAAGATTTTACCAATATTTTAGATAAATATGTATCAAAATTTTCTATGATTCGGTATAAAATGTTGTGAAGATTAGGCATTATATTTGCAGTTTTATCTTGGTGTAATATTAAATTGAATAGACAAAGTATTTGGTAAAAAGAATGTGTTGTTTTTAGTGAAATTATAAATAAAAAGAACTGATCTCTAATGTTGATTTGATAGAAATTCAATAATGAACCACAATTAAAAAAAAAAGCTCTCATAGGTTTAAGTAGGTATATTAATTTGTTCTTTACTTAAACCTATATTTGTGACAATTAATTATTTATTTATATTGAATAAGTTAATAAGTTGATAGTTTTAAGTTAGTAATTGTTAAAACTTAATAAGAAAAGTATGCATTATTATACGCCTAATCATGAAAAAAAATTATTATGTGAATAACTTTTTGACTTCAATTTACATACACAGTCCAGTCATATTAATGTGACCACCACCTACTTTCGACAGCAACGTGAAATAACCAATCACAAAAGGCAGATGGCAGCACATTGCAGTGGAGTGTATATAAAGGATGTCCTATGCCATTGGAAAGCCTTTCAATCGTTGGCGTAATGCGGTTTCGGCATGGCTCAACATCCCAGTGAACACCTTCTGAAACCTAATTGACTCTTTTCCTGCACGTCTCGCAACGGTCCGCTCTGCCAAAGGTGGTTATTCTGGCTTTTGACAGGTTTTCACATTAATGTGACTGGATTGTGTATTTTAAGTATTATTTTTAAATAAATCAATATAATAATGCATAAAACAATTATAGAATACTTTTGATTTTACTACCGTAATAGCTTAAGGGTAGTCAGTAGTGAATGTTATTCATTTAGAGCTTTATTAAAACTATGCATATAATTTTCGAGCTTTTTTTTCTTTTTTTTTTTGACATTATTTTCGAAATCAGATTTCGATAACAGAAATACAAAATTAAATTATGATTTATTACCAATATTTATGTTAACTATGTATCATAATTTTCTATAATTGCAACATAAAATGGGAAGATCAGATATTATGTTTGTAGTTTTCTCTTGGTGTAATACTAAATCGAAAAATTAAAGTGTTTAATAAAAAAGAATATGTTATTGTTTTAATGAGAAGTTTAAAATTTATAAATAAAAAAAATAACTGATCCTAAAAGCAGTATATTTGGAAAAAATACATGTATTTCAAATTCAAGATAATTTTTTAAAGGGTTAGTACTACGAAGTTTGGGAAAATATATTGAAGTATAAATATTATATTAAAAATTATTTGTAATATGCATGTTTCTAATACAACAAAAAGCGCCAACATTTGGCAAAAAACAGTAAAAAAAGTCGTATTAGAAAAAAAAATTATAGTAACATTATATTCTTTCTGTTTCCCAATATTTTCTAAACATGAATAATTTTTTTGCCTTGCAATATTTTGTTTTGACAAGAAGTAATAGGAAAACAAAACTATGAATAATAAAATGCACTATCAGAAATCAATAAAATATTTTGTTTTTCTTATACCAAACTCAAATTTATTGATTAAATATGTAGTTAAAACATATTGATTTTAGCAGTTTTTTTTTCATTTTCGTAACAGTAAAAAAAAAGGGTCTTTTGTCCAATCAATGACAATTTTTTACTGTGTCAAAAATATTGATAAATAATTGTTTATGATTGATTAAGACGTTTAATAAGGCATTAACACACAAACAAAAAAAAATTAGATGATAGGTAATAGTGACTTTTATATGAAGTGTCATAAAGTACTGTTGAGAAAATAAAGCAGATAATGTGATGATAATTTTTTGGGGAAAAAACGAGAAATTTCTTTTTTTATTTAGTGCGAAGAAAGCTGAATGTTAAAAAAAATATGTTTTGATTTATGAGAGGGTGTGGTTATTTCTTACTGTTCTATTTTTGTTTTTTAAGGGTCCAATTAAATTGATTGAAATATTTAAAGATATTACGCTTTTGGATAAGATTAAAAGAATTTTTGTAAAAATTAATCAAGCATGTATAATTTTTATCATCATCTTCAATTGCGTGACAGCCGCAAGATGGGCTAAGCCCTTCTGCCAAATACCGAAGCATATGTTATTTTTCTTTTACGGTGTGAAATGGTCATCCCTACACTCTGCAGTCATATTAGACAGAGACCTACGGTTTAAAATGGATTCCGAACCATTAAAAACATCCATGGTACCGCCGGACCTCGAAACTAAAACCTGTCGTACCGAATATCAGAGAGCCAGTCACTCAACCCTTCAGGTCCCAACCAATGAAAGAAATAGTCACTATCAAATCATTTGCTTTGAATTTTTACCATCCTTTTGATAACTCTTAGAAATATATAATTTAAATTTATGATATGGATTGTTTTATCAAAAATGTAATTTTATAAGCACGACTAGAAAACGCGGATTTGAATTTGGATTAATTGTTTTAACTTCAGATTTCTAATTTATTTTGCTGAACATGTCCTACGTTGCGTTTTCGAAAGTTAGCAAGCAGTTGATATTGCTAAGCAATATTAACAACAGACTTGAATTTTTCTGATTCCGTAAATAGCTTTTATCATTTTTAGTAAATGAATCTAATTCCACCTTATTAAAACCATATTATAAATAAAATATTTTCAAAATTTTAAAAATTCCCTTTTGCTAATACTTTGAAATTTTATACTCGATTATCATAAACATTAAGTCAAATTATTTATGTATGATATTATATAAATAATTTTCAAAATTTCCAAGAAAATTAAATAAACTACAAATAAACAATACACTACTTTAATTATATTTTCCAAAAATTTCACGAAATAGATTATTTGGGTGGCGAAGAATGCTTTTCAGAATTTTATGCAGATGAATACTTAGCGAACGGAATTTATTGACTTTTAAAAAAAGAAAAACCTTTTCACTTTAACGCGGCATTCGATTTCCGACTTGAACCGAAAAAGATAAATGGAAAAACATTTGGAGAAATAAGCGAAATGCAAATGGAAAATTCAAACTGCTATCTGAAGCAAAATAATCTAAATTTAATTATGCCATCATGATAATGTGATTTTGTCCCTTCTATAATGTACACAAAAGCACTATTTTTCATTGCTGACTCGTTCATGGGAGTTTATTCTTTCTTCGAATCTAATCAGGGGTTTTTGATTAATCATTCCTATTTTTCAAATAATAAGGTATTTACAGAATCGGGGAACTGAGTAAATTGCCATGAATCATTTACTCCATTTTTCTCATTCTAATTTATTCAGGGCAGTGGCAAGGGTTTTGAATGGAATTCGATCCTTCTTTGTCTCTTTCCTTTTGAAAATTGGAATGCGATTTTTAAAAGACAGTGACAGAATGGCATATATTTTGAAAATGGAGAAGTTCTTTAATTTTATATATGCAAAGTTTTTAGTAATTAAATACTTTTTGAGCTAAGTTTTAAGTTATGTATTAGTATTTATTGTCTTGTAAGTCCGGATAAAATGTTACATATAAAGTGTGTTTAATTTTAGCCGAGTAATAACAAAGACTATAATTTAGAAGAAAAATGATTCATTAATTATAATTTTGTTATACATTCAGTCTCTATTTACATGCAGGATATTTTCCTTTCAAATTTCAAAAACATTTTCCTAAAATGTCCATGTACTTCCTCCGAAAACAATTTGCGATTAAAAGGGGAAAAAATTGTATACGTTGGAGATTTTGAATAAATGTCATTTATTCTATAATTTTGTTCAGAAATGCAAGATTTCTTGCAAAAGAATCTTGTACAAATCTTGTAGAAATATCAGCCAAATTCAAAAGAATAAATAAAAAAGGAGATTAATATAAAAAAATATCGATACAAATAAGAAATGAAGTATTATAAACTTAAATCCTTTCACGAATTTCAGTTTATCATGGTGGACATACTTTGATAGACGAATGTGTATGAGAATAAACCAATTTTCAATTACCCAAGAAATCTGAGGACAAAGTCAACCTTTGCATCAAAGGACAAAAGAATTCAAACTGTGAATCAAAGAACAAAAATCAATCCGTGAAGCAAAGTATAAAAAAAATTTGAATACGCTGGATTAAAAAATGACATTTATTCTATAATTTTGTGCCTAAATGCAAGGTTTCTTGCAAAAAACAGTCTTAAAGAAATCTTGTTGTAATGTCAGTCAAATTTAAAAGAACCAATAAAAAGAAGATTAATATAAAAATGTATCTTTAAAAATAAGAAATATACTTTTAGAAGTTGAAAACCTTTCGAGAATTTCAATTTATCATGTGCGAACATACTTTACTGGACGAATACCGATGTTTAATAATCAAGAAATTTATGAAACAGTTTATCATAATACTACAAAAAACAGTAGTTCTGCACTTTAGGGCTCCACTTTTTATTTGGCAATTTTTCTCTTACGGGTTTCGCCAAGTCCCTCCAAATCAAACAAAATGGCTATTTTGAAATTACAACATAGTATAAATGTTTTAAAAATTATCATCCAAATTCAAATGAAAAAGTTTTTAAAAATAATATTAAATACATTAACGGCATTTATATATATTATTAAAGGCATTTATTTTTACAAATTAAATGGATTATTTCAGGCCACCTTTTTGTATTGTAATTGATTCATCTGCTTAACATATTTACTAATAAAGTATCTCTAAACTGTATCTTGCTATTTTAAAAATACAACACATTAAAAATTTTAATCCAAATTCAAATTAAAAAGTTTTGACAATAATATTTAAGATATTTATTTATACAATTTAAATGAATTATGTTCATATTTCAGGTCGTCATTTTTATTATTCATACATCTTCTTAACATATTTATATCGCTCAAACTGTATCTTGCTATTTTTAAAATTACAGAACATTACAGTCTTTAAAAACCTTTCTATAAAATAGTAAGGTAATTTTAATGTTTCTCAATAATTAATAAACTCTAATAATCCCTCTCTAAACTATACTCAAATAAAAAAAAAAAATATTTCGTTAATTCATCTAATAATAAATCAATACACAATTGGACAGCTATGAAATTTGTTATATAAACATCAATACTTAAACGGTAATGGATAATTAAATCTAGGCAATTGTAAGCGTATATAGTGATTTATATAGTCGATGAACTAAGTCGATGATTAAAACTTTTGATTTCGAATTATATATAAATCTTTACATTTTTATTTCAGTATTTTTTATAATTTACATTTAACGGATCATAACAGGTATAATATATATAGTTTATTGGTATATATATGTTTTACTTTCAGTTCATTTTGTATTTTTTAACGATAATTCTGACGCAAGCATATTTCAACTGCAATAATTATATTTAATTAAGGCAACTTTAATTAAATATGACACTTCATACAAAAAATGTTTAAAATGATCCCTTTGGAAATGGAAACAAATTATTAATCGTGTTTTGAAACCGTAATTCGTCAATTAATCTTAATTTGTATCCCGATATCGATTAACGGATCAGTGGAGATATAATAGCTTTTAGCAAGATCAGTGGAGAACCCATTTAATTTTTAATTTTTTTTTTTTTTTTACTATTTATTATCCGTGTATCTTGCATAAAATTTGCAACATTCTCTTCCTTCCAATCTATGAACAAACGTTAAAAATAGAGCAGAAGGTAATTAAAAGTACACCTTAGCAATTTTTCAAGCCTTTAAACTCCGCTGTTCATTTTTAGCTCTGCTCAACAATTAGCTCAATTGTTGCCGTTCTGCGAATCTTGTTGACGCAATCTGTTCCGCATCGCCTGTAATCAAACCCAGACAATTTAATGGCTACATGAACAGGAGGGATAATTAGAGTTCCCATTCATCGGAAGGCTGAGTGGTAGTTATTTATTTTTGTTTGTTTGTTTATGAATGGGAATGTATTTTAAGAGTAATTATGTATGAAGACCACGTAATGCTGAAATGTAATTGGATTGATGCTGCTAATGACTGCGAGCGAAAGCGATCGCTTTTAAGTAATTTGACAAATTAAACACATTAGTAAACTTTGAAGTTTTTGTCTGTAATAGTTTATTTGAAACATAGTAACAAATTACTTAAATTGAGTTTTAAAAAAGATTTAATGCATTTGTACAGACATACTACAAATTTTAATCTTGCTAACGACAAAATTTTTTGCCTTTAAAATTTAAATATATGTAGAAATATATATTTAAATTAAAAAGGGAAGCAAATATTTCGGCATCGAAAATTAAAATGAAAAGTTTTAAAAATAATATTAGGGTATTTATTTATACAAATTAAAATTAATTATTCCACGCCATCCTTTTGTATTGTATTTGATTCATGTGCGTAATATATTTAGTGATGAATTATCTCTAAACTGTATCCTGCTATTTTAAAATTACAACACATTTTAAACGTTTTAAAAATATTTTTTTATAAAATTGTAAGAAACTTTTAATATTTTCTAATAAATAACAGTCTCTAATAATCTCTCTCCAAAATATACTCAAATAGACAAAATTTATTTCATTAATTTATTTAATAAGAAAATCAATGCACATTTGCACATGTATAAAAATATAAAATATCAAAACCTAAACTTTAATGGTTAATTTAATCTCAGCAATTTTAAATCTGTATAGTGATATATACAAACCATGCACTTAGTGAAAACTTTCGGTTACTGAAATTTCAAATTATAAATAGTTTTTACATTTTTTATTTCTGAAATTTTTGTATTATGTATAGTTAAACTGATTAACAGATCATAAGATGTATAAAATATAAATATTATTGGTAAATATATTTTACTTTCAGTTCATTTTTTATTTTTTAATGATAATTATGACGCAAACGTATTCAAACTGCAAGTAATTATATTTAATTAAGGAAACTTTAATTAAACATAACGCTTCATACACAAAAATGTTTAAAATTTTCCCTTTGGCAATGGAAAGGTTAAATTATTAATGGTGTTTTGGAACCGTAATTCATCTGTTAATCTAATTTGTATCCCGATATCGATTAACAGATCACGGGAGATACAATAGCTTTAGCAAGTTCAGTGGAGAACACATTTTATTATTTTTTTTGCTATTTATTATTCGTGTACCTTGCATAAAATTTGGAACATTCTCTTCCTTCCAATCTATGAACGAGTGAATAACATACGTTGAAATAGAGCAGACGGTAATTAAAAGTACACGCTCAGCAATTTTTAAAGCTTTTAAACTCCATGTTCATTTTTGTTAATTTTTAGCTCTGCTCAACAATCACCTCAATTGTTGCCGTTCTGCGAATCTTGTTGACGCAACCTGTTCCGCATCGCCTGTAATCAAACCCAGACAATTTAATGGCTACATGAACAGGAGGGATAATTAGAGTTCCCATTCATCGGAAGGCAGCGGGTAGTTATTTATTTTTGTTTGTTTGTTTATGTATGGGGATGTATTTCGGGAGTATTTATGTATGGAAACCACGTAATGCTGAAATGTAATTGGACTGATTGCTGCTAATGACTGCGAGCGAAAGCGATCGCTTTTAAGTAATTTGACAAATTAAACACATTAGTAAACTTTGAAGTTTTTGTCTGTAATAGTTTATTTGAAACATAGTTACAAATTACTTAAATGTAGTTTTAAAAAGATTTAATGCATTTATACAGACATACTACAAATTTTAATCTTGCTAACGACCAAATTTGCTTGCCTTTAAAATTTAAATATATGTAGAAATATAGTTAAATTAAAAGGGAAGCAAATATTTCGGCATCGAAAATTAAATGAAAAGTTTTAAAAATAATATTAGGGTATTTATTTATACAAATTAAAATTAATTATTCACACCATCTTTTTGTATTGTATTTGATTCATGTGCGTAATATATTTAGTGATGACTTATCTCTAAACTGTATCCTGCTATTTGAAAACTACAGAACATTATAAATGTTTTTAAAAACTTGTGTATAAAATTGTATGGAACTTTTAATATTTCTCAGCAAATAATAAAATCTCTACTAATCTCTCTCTAAATTACAGTCAAATAGACTAAATTTATTTCATTAGTTTATTTAATAATAAATCAATACACAGTTGGGATAAAATAACAAAATTTATGCAATATCGATACTTAAAGCGTAATGTTTAATTAAACCTAGGCAATTTTAAATGTGTATAAATATTTATACAGCCAATGCACTTAGTTAAAACTTTTGATTTCGAATATTCCGATGTATAGTTAGCATTTTACAATTTTTCTATTACAGTGATTCTTGTAATTTATAATTAACGGATAAGAGGTATAATATATAAACTTATTGGTAAATATGTATTACTTTCAGATCATGTTTTTTTTTTTGTAATGATAATTATGACAGAAACATATTTAAACTGCAATAATTATATTTAATTAAAGTTGCCTTAATTAAATATAACGCTTCATACACAAAAATATTTAAAATGGCCCCTTTGGCAATGGAAACGTGAAATTATTAATGGTGTTTTGGAACCGTAATTCGACAATTAATCTAATTTGTATCCCGATATCGATTAACGGATCACGGGGAGATATAATAGCTTTAACAAGTTCGGTGGTGAGCACATTTCATTTTTTTTGCTATTTATTATTCGTGTACCTTGCATAAAATTTGGAACATTCTCTTCCTTCCAATCTATGAACGTGGAAATAATATACGTTGAAATAGGGCAGATGGTAATTAAAAGTACACGCTCAGTAGTTTTTCAAGCTTTTAAACTCCGTGTTCATTTTTGTTCATTTTTAGCTCTGCTCAACAATTACCTCCATTGTTGCCGTTCTGCGAATCTTGTTGACGCAATTTGTTCCGCATCGCCTCTAATCAAACCCAGCCAATTTAATGGATATATGAACAGAAGGGATAATTAGAGTTCCCATTCATCGGAAGGCTGCGTGGTAGCTATTTATTTTTGTTTGTCTGTTTATGTATGGGGATGTATTTTCGGGAGTATTTATGTATGATCACCACGTAATGCTGAAATGAAATTGGATTGATTGCTGCTAATGACTGCAAGCGAAAGCGATCGCTTTTAAATAATTTGACAAATTAAACAGATTAGTAAACTTTTGATGTTTTTGTATGTAATAGTTTATTTGAAACATAATAACAAATTACTTCAATGCAGTTTTAAAAAAGGTTTAATGCATTTAAACAGACATACAACGAAATTGAATCTTGCTAGTGATAAAATTTGATTTCCTTTCAAATTTAAATACACGTAGAAATATATTTAAATTAAAAATAAAAGCAAATTTATCATAGTCCACAAATTAACTAAAAAGTTTTAAAAATAATATTTACAGTATTTATTTATACTATTTAAATAAATTATTTCAGATCATCTTTTGTATTTAATTGATTCAGCTGAGTCATATATTTACAGATGAAGTATCTCTAAACAATATATCCTACTATCTTAAAATTGCAGCACATTATAAATGTTTTAAACGAATTTCATAAAACTGTAAGAAACTTTTCATATTTCTTAAGAAATAATAATCTCTCTAAACTATACTCAAATAGACAAAATTTATTTCGTTTACTTATTTAATAATAAATCAATATATCGTTGGACATGCTACAAAACCTTTTTTTTTTTTTTACAAATATCAATACTTAAACCGTAATGTTTCCGTTTAATCTAAGCAATTTTAAATGTGTATAGTGATTTGTATGGTCCATACAATTAGTTAAAACTTTCGATTTTGGATATTTCGAATTATAGATATATTTTCACATTTTTTTTTTTTTATTTCAGGGAATTTTTGCAATTTATGATTAAAAGTTCATAAGAGGTATAATATATGAAGAGTACTGGTAATTTTATTTTACTTTCAGTTCATTTTAAAAAACTTTTTAATGATGATTATGACGCAAACGTATTAAAACTGCAAGAAAAATATTTATTTAAGGTAATTTTAATTAAATATCATTCTTGGTACACAATAATTATTATTAATTTAATCAATCACTAATCACCAATTTATTTAATAATAACTCAATGCACAGTTGGATAACTAAAATAAAAATTTTTATTCACTGTAAAAAATACCAATACTTAAACGGTAATGGTTAATTTATAGTATTTTACAAGTACATTATTACAGTACATACAATTAGATAAAAGCTTTTTATTACGAACATTTTGAATTATTGATAATTTTTTACATTTTTTTATTTCAGTAATTTTTGTAATATATAATTAACTGATTATAAGAGACATAAGGTTCATTGGTAAATATATTTTAATTTTGTTTATTTTTTAATGATAATTATGATGCAGACATATTCAGACTGCAAGAATTTATGTATTTAAGGCAACTTTAATTAAACGTGACGCTTACTGCACAAAAATGTTTAAAATGATACCCTTTGGCAATGGAAACGTTAAATTATTAATGTGTTTTGGAACCGTAATTCGTCAATTAATCTAATTTTTATCTTGATATCGACTAACGGATCACGGGAGATATAATAACTTTAGCAAGTTCAGTGGAGAACACATTTTATTTTTTTCTATTTATTATTCGTGTACCTGGCATAAAATTTGGAACATTCTCTTCCTCCCAATCTCTGAACAAACGTTAAAATTAAAGCAGAAGGTAATTAAAAGTACACGCTCAGCAATTTTCAAGCTTTTAAACTCCGTGTTCATTTTTTAGCTCTGCTCAACAATTACCTCGATTGTTGCCGTTCTGTGAATCTTGTTGACGCAATCTGTTCCGCATCGCCTGTAATCAAACCCAGACAATTTAATGGCTACATGAACAGGAGGGATAATTAGAGCTCCCGTTCATCGGAAGGCTGCGTGGTAGTTATTTATTTTTGCTTGTTTGTTTATGTATGGGGATGTATTTCAGGAGTATTCATGTATGGAAACCACATAATGATGAAATGAAATTGGACTGATTGCTGCTAATGACTGCAAGCGAAAGTGATCGCTTTTAGATAATTTGACAAATTAAAATAGATTAGCAAACTTTGAAGTTTTTGTGTGTAATAGTTAATTTGAAACATAGTAACAAATTACGTAAATGTAATTTTAAAATAAGGTTTAATTCATTTCATTCATTCATTTTTTCAGTATTGCTAACGACAAAATTTGTTTTTATTTTAAATTTAAATATATGTAAAAACAATTGTAAGAATGTATTTCTTGGATAAATATAGATTGATAGATGTAATACACCATAAACTATTTAATTTGTAAGTGGGTTTAAGTTTCAATGCAGAAAAACATGTCAATGACGGTTGCAGTTAGGTATAGATATCGTCATTTCATATTTATATTAAGGCTATCAATATCACAAAAAGTTTCACAGAAATGTTTTAGCTTGTGTAAATACATTTTTTTCAAGCTCTAATTCGAATAAAATCCAATATAGAAATAGATACCTTTTTAAATTAATTAATTATAAATATAAATAAATATGTGTAATAGACTATAAACTATTTAATTTGAATGTAGTTTAAGTTCAATTTTAGGAGTATTTGTGTATGATGACCACGTAATGCTGAAATGTAATTGGATTGATTGTTGCTAATAACTGCAAGCGAAAGCGATCGCTTTTAAATAATTTGACAAATTAAACAGATTAGTAAACTTTGAAGTTTATGTATGTAATAGTTTATTTCAAAAAGTGTAACAAATTACTTAAATGCAGTTTTGAAAAATGTTTTTATAATGCATTTAAACAGACATACTGCAAATTTGAATCTTGCTAACGAATAAATTTGTTTTCTTTTTTAATATAAATATATGTAGAAATGATATTTTTATATTAAAAATTATTTTTGATTTATATTTTATATTAATTTTATATTGAATTATTATATTTTTATAATTACAAATATATTTCTAATTAAAATTTTTATAAACCAATTTCTTTATAATTATAGATAAATGTGCGTAATAAACTATAAACTATTTAATTTGAATGTGGTTTAAGTTCAATTTCAGATAAACGAATCAATAACTGTTGCAGTTAGGTATGTATGCCTTCATTTTATATTAATATTAAGACAATCAATATCATAGAAATTTCTGAGAAATGTTTTAGCTTCTGTTGAAACATTTTGTTTTTAAGCTCTAATGCGAATAAAAGGCAATACGCCTCAATACAGAATTATATACTTTTTTTAAATTAATTAATTATAAATATAAATAAAGATATGTGTGGACTATGAACTATCAAATGTGAATGTGGTTTAAGTTCAATTTTATGTAAACGTGCCAATGACAGTTGCTGTTAGTTATATATGTCTTCATTTTGTATCAATATCATACAAGTTCTCAGAAATTTTTTAGATTATGCTAGATCCTATTTATATGCAAGTTCTAACGGGAATAAAACACAAAAATGTCTCAATACAGAAATAAATACCTTTTAAAATGCATTAATTATAAATGTAAATAAATATATGTAATACTCCATAAACTATTTAATTTGATTGTTGTTTAAGTTCAATTTTAAATACACATGCCAATGAGGGTTACGGTTATTTATAGATATCTTTTTATATTTCAATATCATAGAAGTTTCTCAGAAATTTTATATGTAAAACATTTTTTTTTTTTTTAATTCAATTTAACAAATCGAGTAAAACCCAAATGGCAATTTTCAATAAAATACAAAATGTATCAATACAGAAATAAATACATTTTTAAATTAACTAATTATACAAAAAATAATTCTTGTATATTGCTTGTACATTAACACTTCACATAATGACAATGTAGTGAAAAGTATCTAGATGTAAAATATTAAAAAGAGTAGATTTGTAAAAGCTTTGATGTCTAAAAAAATTGAATTAAAATAAATTTTAAAGACTTAAATTATCCAGACACATTGGTTTTTTAAAGTTTTAAGAATGAATTGGAGAAGTACAATTCTTAACATAAAAGGATAACCTAATTATAACTTTTTGTTATTTTTACAAATAAAAAAATTCATTACAGCCTGTAAAGTTTATTATTTATCGTAACAGATTTACAAAATACATAAAAATTCTCAGAAATCCTTTCAAATTAAACTGTGATACAATAAAAGCTCGTATACAGAAATTAATTAAATTTGTTGAAAGGTTCTATACAATATTAAAAAATTGTCTTTTTAAAATTTTAAGAATGAATTGGAAAAATACAGTTTACAACAGTAAACGAATAACCTAATTATAAAACTTTTGTTATTTTCACAAATAAAAAAAATTCATTATTCAGCTAGTAACGTTTATTATTTATCGAAATAGATTTCCAAAATACATAAAACTCCTCAGAAATCTTTTAAAATTACATTGTGATACAAAATAAAGTTATACAAAAATTAATTGGGAATTTGTCGAAATATTCCATACCATATTGAATTAAATTTATAACTTACAATCTCTCGAAAAAGAATTAATGAATGATTAACATAATATTTTGATATGAAATACACAAAAAAAGTAATATCGATGGTTTTCAAAACGCATTTGAAATAATTTGATCATATTTTAATGTTCGTAAATATATTTATGTTCAAGAGCATGGAACAAATAAGAGAAAATTTGTTTAATATCTCTTTGAATTTCGAAGTAGATTTAGTTGATTTAAATTTTGTACACTCTTTTCTAAGAATTCTTTTTAGAAAATATGAATAAATTAAATTTGTATTTTTGGCATTCATATTTTAATTGAAAAAGTAAGAAACAAATTTCGAATTCCATTGCTAACTAATATTAGCTTTCACACTGAAAACCACATGCATGGGTCACTAGAGGTGATCACACCTTTAAACCAATTGCAGGGAAGAAAATAGTAAATGCATAATTGAAAAAAATAAAATACAGGTTTATGTCATAACTTGTGTTTGTATCTTCACAAATCAAATTAACCTATAGATTCATTGTCATCATTAGGTGATTAATAACCCATGGTGGGCCTAGGCCGTCTACCTACTGGCAGAGTTCAAGACAGGAGATGGTCTCTTTCTTGTGGGGGGTAGGGTTATCACTCCTACGTCCAACGATTTACAGTCACATTAGATCGGGACCAATGGTTTAAAGTGGATTCCGAACCACTACAAACAACCATGGAACCACTGGAACTCGAACCCAAAACCTGTGGCACCGAGCACCGGAGTAGTAGTCACTCCGCCATCAGGCTCTAAACTGTACATTTAAATATGAAAATTTTTATTTTTCGTGCTTTTAACCATCTATTAACTTTTGTTATATTATTTGTCTCTTTTTATACAGATATACTACTCACAAAAACATATATGAAAGAAATTTTTATAGGACTCTGAATATAATGGGGATTACCTTTAAAGGACCATAATTTAAAGTTTTATATGATATTTTTACTACAGATATGATTGTCGTACAATATTATTTTTAAATGTTGATAGAAAATAGCCAGAAGTTCGCATTCCTGATTCTAAACAAGGCAATAACTTTGGTAGATTTTAGACCAAGTGAATGTATGCACAATTTTATTCACCAAACATTTGAAATAGATCTAATGTATACTGTCCTACGGAATTTCTATATGTATATTTTGTCCATTAAAGATGTTATTCCTTTCTGTTAATAGATACATTCCCTATTTGCAATATCGAAACAGTGGTAGGCGGGTGAAAACTGATTTTCATAGCATAAAATAACTATTCGACACAAATATCTTCTGACCAGAATCACAAAACACTAAATTAAACACTAAACAGCCATCCTAGCAAGGCTTTAGCAACCTGGTGAATCGTCCTTTTTTTTTCTGTTTCATTTATTCTGCCCATCCGCTCTTTTTAGGTGTGGTTTTCTGGTTGGCGGAAGAATATTTGTTTTCTTTGGAACTGAGAAGGAATTGATGAGTTTCTTTTTGGAACTGTGGATTTAATTCCTCTCATGATACCTCATAGATAGGTCATACATAGGAGAAGTATAAATTATATGTAGAATATTCTTCCCAAAATACCTTTATCGATGCTGAATTCTTAGATTACTAATTTCAAAGATTGTTAAATTCAAAATTCTTATATTCTTGTCATTTTATTAGTAACTTTAATGATTATATTTGTATCATTAATGATTATATTTGTATCGTTAATGATTATATTTGTATCATTAATGATTATATTTGTATCATTAATGATTACACTTGTATCATTAATGATTATACTTGCAGCAAAAATAATTATATCTGTAACATTAATAATGCAATTAATAATAAAAACTCTTCTTCTTACACAAAAAATAATTAGAAGTTAGTGTAAAAGATATCAAGTAACATTAAATTTAATTGACAAAATACAATAATAAATAAAGCAGAATTAAAAAGGAAAATTAAAACAAAATATTCAAAAATAGTATTTTATTATTGCTTTCAAAATCCAATTAAAATTAGTTTGGTTACATTATTGTATTATGTTTCGTTACATGTTCTATTTAAAACATTTTTATTTATTTTAAATGAAGATTACACAAAACAAGCATGTAATTATTTTGATACAGAAATATGTATGGTTGCATACTAATTTCGATAAAAAAATGTAATAAAATTTGATCGAAAAAAAAATCTGAAAGGGAACAATACGTTTGTTTAAATTCAATGAGTCAATTTAACGTGTTCTTTTCTGGAAACATACAGTGTTTCTGAAAAATCCTAGTACAAGTAAAATGTTATTACTGCTGTTAATTATTTTAACCCAAAACCGTGTAAAACAATGCAATTTGGCATTTCATTAAGATGAAAAGCATGATAAACATATTTTCTTTGCCTTTTTCATTTAAAAGAGCATGTTTTAACTTTACTGAAACTTTAGAAACATAACAATACATTACATAAACGAGGCATTATATCTAAAATGAACTTGCACTCACTTCTCCTCTTCGCTACTTAACCTGACAAATGGCTAATTTCATGTTGTTCTTTTAAAAAACAACCAAACACACAATGGCCATTAATTTGACAGGCGAAACTCCTTGCTGGTTAACGAGAACACAAACATACTGAAACATACTAGACTTGCTTATGGGAACTGAGAACAAGTAGGGAACATTCAAGTATTAAAACCATTCATCAAGAAGTCACAGTTGAAAAGTAAACAACAGAAACTGTATATGTCAGTGCATTAATTTTCTGTGATAAATGATGCTAAATAATGTTGGTGAAATTAAAGAAGAGTTATTTTCTTCGCATTACAATTTGAAAGAAGATAAGACAGATTTGTAAAATACGTAAAATCAACAAAGAATTCAAAATGCATTTGAAATTTAGAGAATATTTTATTATAAATTAAATGAAACTTTTAATTTAAATTTAGATTAATTTTATTTTGATTTAGGTTTAATTTCAAAATTCAGTTTTCATTGATTATTAATTCTTTTAGTGTGGACTATTTTGTAATTCTTGTTTTTAAAGACTTTAATTTGTTAATTTAACAAAAACACGTCTAGGCGCGATACGTCTAGTCCAATGTGTTAAAATTGTTTCTTAAGCTAGAGATGTAACATGTTTTATTGGAGAATTAGATAAACTCTGCCCATATAGGAGTCATATAAGCAAAAAAATCCCCATCTGACAATATAACAGTCCTTGCAAGATACTATGAGAACCGCTACTGTTTTTTCTAATATTTGAAACCCATATTACCATTAAGAATAATAAATTAATAATAATAAAGAAAATAAAAAATAAAATGTTCAAAAATATTATTATATTATTGTATCTTTCAAAAAATGAAAATTAGTTTTTACATTTTTTATATTATGTTTGGTTACATGTTCTGCTTAATTTTGTTTTTATATATTTTATTGAAGATTACATTATTTCTTACGGAAATATGGATGATTGTATAATACTAAATATATATATTTAAATATTTCATACAGAAATATGCATGATTGTATACTTCTAGTTCTCATAAAAAACGTAACAAAATCTTATTGAAAAAAATATTAATGTGAACAATACATTTGTTTAAATTCAATGAGTCAATTTTACGTGTTCTTTTTCTGGGAACACTACATTGTTTCTGAAAAATCACAGTACAAGTAAAATTCTATCACTGCTGTTAATTATTTTAACCCAACACCGTAGAAACCAAAGCAATTTGACATTTCACAAAGTAGAAAAGCATGCTAAACGTATTTTCTTTACCTTTCTTTCATTTAAAAGAGCATGTTTTAACTTTAGTGAAACTTTAGAAACATAACACTACATTACATAAACGAGGCATTATATCCTTTATACTTGCACTCACTTCTCTTAGCTACTTAACCTGACAAATGGCAAGTTTCATGGGGGTCTTTAAAAAAAAAAAAAAAAAACCTAAAACACAATGACCATTAATTTGACAGGCGAAACTCCTTGCTGATTAACCAGAACACAAACATACTGAAGCATACTAGACCTCCTTATGGGGACAAGTAGAGAACATTCAAGTATTAAAACCATTCATCAAGAAGTCACAGTTGAAAAGTAAACAACAGAAACTGTATGTGTCAGTGCATTAATTTTCTGTGATAAATGATGCTAAATAAATGTTGGTGAAATTAAAGAACAGTTATTTTCTTCGCATTACATTTTGAAAGATGTTAGATACATAACCTAACTACACTCATGTCCATAAATAAAGGATAATGAAGTTCAGGCAAATAAAGAGACAGAAGCAAAACAAATTTGACTTATTTGCAATTCAACAAAAGGTAAAGAGCAAAAGATGCAATATGTTTTACATAATTAATAAAAATTGCGATTTTTACTCCCTGGAGCAAATTTCAAAAAGAACCTATTTATAAAAAACAGTATAACATGGTTAGTATGATGGTTAATATGGAGTATATCTCTGGACGATGCAATACAGGCCTTACAACGCCTAGGCATGCTGAGTATCAAATTATCAATCTGATCTTGGGGAATATTACACCTCTCATCAAGCAATGCCGTCCGAGGTGGGAGGTTGTTGACGGGCTGCAATACGTCGGCAAAGCATATCCCACACATGCTCTATTGGATTCAAGTCCGGTGAGTAGGCTGGCCAATCCATACAGGTGATATCCTCCAATTAAAGGCGTTCGTCTACAATGTTTGCACGGTGAGGACGGGCGTTGTCATCCATAAACAGGAATTCAGCACCCATGGCGTCCCGCAACAAGCGTACATATTGTTCCAGAATGACATCCCGATAGATATGGCTTGTCCTGTCCTCATTACACTCTGAACATGCAGGTCAGTTCTGGAACCAAGAATAATTACTCCCCAAACGAGCCATCCTGCACCACCGTAACGGTGTCGTTCAATGGTGTTCTCTTGGTGGTAACGGGTACCTGGCATTCTCCATATGAAAGTCCGGCGAGAATCAGACTCCAAACTAAAGCTGGACTCGTCGGAAAACATCACACAAGACCACTGTTGCGGTGTCCACAATGCATGCTCTCTACTCCAGGTTAATCGCAGGCGACAGTGAGTTGCGGTAAGTGAAACACATCTGACAGGCCTACGAGCATATATACCAATGTGCCCTAAGCGTCTGTACACGGTCTGCCTTGAAACTGCCGTACCGGTAGCTGAAGAGAGCTGACGAGACAGGTATGATGCTGTGCTCCGTCTGTTTCTTTTGGTAGTAACTGCTAAATACCGGTCCTCATTCGGCGTTGTAACTCGGGGGCGATGTGTGCTGTAACATCTACTAACATTACCATCATCTTGGAATCGTTGCCAAAGCCTGGAGAGGACATTCTGGGCGATTCCAAGTTCCTCGGTTACTTCCAGCTGGGTACGTCCACATTCCAGTCCTCCGATAATTCTACCACGTAAAAAATCATCCAAATGCTTCCTTTGTGCCATAACTATGCGGTTATTGCACTGAAAGGCTTTTAAAGCGCTTGTGAACAATTTTACTTCTTTGCCACCATTTCTTATATACCCCTCTGTTACACTCTCGTCATTGTGACGTACTATCCGCGCCATCCTGTGGTTTCCTGTAATTCGCATATTCTTTCTTCAAGATGTGTGTGATAATTCTATAGGTGAAATTTTAATTTTTTAGAGTTCAATTTCTGTGTGATTCTGAATTATCCTTAATTTATGGACATGAGTGTAGATAGTTCAGCTTAGAATTCAGAATACATTTGTAATTTAGAAACAATTTGTATTAATAAATAAATGCAAACAAAAAACGTTTAATTTAAATTTAGATTAATTTTTTTTTGTATTATGATTTAGTTTATAAATTCACTTTCCATTGATTATATATATTTCAAGTGTGAGTTATTTTGTAATGCATGTTTTTAAATATTTTAATTTGTTAGTTTAACCGAAACACATATAGGCATTCGATACGCCAATGTGTCGAAATTGTTTTTAATCTAGAGAGGTAAATCCTGTTTTATTGCAGAATTAGATAAATTCCGGTACATATTTGAGTTATATAAGTCGGAAAATCACCATCACACAACATAACAATCCTTGCAATATGCTATCAAAACGGCTATTTATTCTTCTAATATTTGAAACCCATATTATTGTTAAGAATATTTAAATATTAATAATAAATAAAGAAAAAAAATAAAATATTCAAAAATTGTATTATTATTGTTTTTTAAAAGTTAAATTAAAATTAGTTATTTTACATTTTTATATAATGTTTGGTTACATGTTCTGCTTAATTTTCTGATTTATTTTAATTGAAGATTACATTATTTCATACCGAAATATATATGATTGCATAATACTAAATATATATTTAATTATTTTATACAGAAATATGTATGATTGTATACTTCTAATTTCCATAAAAATACGTAATAAAATTTTATCGAAAAAAAATTGTATATGTTAAAAAACGTTCGATTAAATTCAATGAATCATTTTTAACGTGTTCTTTTTGGGAAACAATACAGTGTTTCTGAAAAATCACAGTAAGTACAAGTAAAATGCTATTACTGCTGTTAATTATTTTAACCCAACACCATGGTAAACAACGCAATTTGGCATTTCACAAAGTTGAAAACCATAAAAAACATATTTTCTTTACCTTTTTTCATTTAAAAGAGCATGTTTTAAGTTTACTGAAACTTTAGAAAGATAACAATTCATTACATAAACGAGGCATTATATCTAAAATGAACGTTCACTCACTTCTTCTCTTGGCTACTTAACCTGACAAATGGCAATTTCATGTTGTTCTTTAAAAAAAAAAAAAAGCAAAAATACAAGGACCATTAATTTGACAGTCGAAACTCCTTGCTGGTTAACCAGAACACAAACATACTGAAACATACTAGACTTGCACCGGGCACTGAGAACATTCAATTATTAAAACCATTAATCAAGAAGTCAGCGTTGAAAAGTAAAAAACAGAAACTGCACGTGTCAGTGCCATAATTTTCTGTGATAAATTATGTTAAATAAATGTTGGTGAAATTAAAGAACAAAGTTATTTTCTTCTCATTACAATTTGAAAGAAGGTAGATACATACCCCCTATAATTAGATCAAAATACATTTAGTTACTAGTTAGATCAGCCAAAGAATTCAAAATACATTTGTAATTTAGAGATATTTTTTATTAATAAATAAATGAAAACACAATAATACGTTTAATTTGAATTTATAATAATTTTTATTTTGCATTTTGATTTAATTTCTAAATTTAGTTTCCATTAATCATATATTTTTTAGTGTGAGTTATGTTTAAATGCAGGTTTTAAAATATTTGATTTGTTAATTTAACAGAAACACATCTAGGCATGATACTCTGGTGTGTCAACATTGTTTTCTGAATCTAGAAAGATAATATAATGTGTTATTGGTTTTTTTTTGTAGATTTACAGTCATTTTCTGCACACCTTAGCCTAATTAGAAGTGGACCTGCAGCTTAACGTGGATTCCGAAACATTAACAAACATTCATGCCACTATGAGAATTCGAAGCTGAAACCTTTGGTACCAAAAACCAGAGCTCTGTCCAACTGACCATGAGGACTCCATGTTTTAATGGAGAGTTAGATTATCTCCTCACATTTGTGAGTCATATAAGCAGAAAATCACCTCCAGACAATATAACATTCGTCTCAAGAGACTATCAAAACCCTATTCATTCTTCTAATGTCTGTTATACATATTACCATTAAGAATCAAACTTGTATCTACTCATATATTTGCAGGGCAATCTAAAACTATGCAAAAAATAAGACACATTTTACATACACATATCGTCATGTTTTAAACATTAACGTAATTTTCCATCATTAATTGGTTTTATGTTCAATATCACGTTATTATCAATTGTCATCATTATCCCTTTATAATCACTTACAATCATTATTATAATTTTTAGTCATTATCACCATTTTCTAAATTTTGATCATTGTCATCTATTGAACGTTCTTATATCAATATCTTCACATTACAAATTTATTTTTAAGTGCATTAACAAAAAATAAAAATGAAATTTAGTGATATCTTAAGATACAATAAACGGAAAAAAAAAATATGACAAAAATTTTTTAAATATTAAAACTCCTGAGAACATATTCAATATTATATTTTTCTAATGAAGTAGTATTTTCGTGTGATTAAAAAAATCGTATTAAAACATATTTTTAGTAACATTATGCTTTTTCCGTTTCCCAATAAATTCTAAAAAGATTATGACTTTTCTGCCATACAGAATTTTCTTGTGATTAGAAGTAATAAAATAATAAAAATATGAATAATAAAATGCACTTTCAGAAATCAATAAAACTTTTTCTTTTTAAACCAAGCTCTAATTTATTGATTGAAATATGTAGCTAAAACATATTTATTTTAGCTGTTTTTTTTCATTTTCGTGACAGTAAAACAAAAAATGGGTCTCTGTCCAATCAATGACAGTCTTTTATTGTGTCAAAAATATTGATAAATAATTTTTATGATTGATTAAGACGTTTAATAAGGCATTAATATACAAACAAAAAATATTAGTTGAAAGGTATTAGTGAGTTTTATATGAAGTGTCATAAAGTACTGTTATAGAAACAGTTAAGCAGATAATGTGATTATAATTTGTTTTTTAGGGGGATACGAGAAATTTCTTTTTTATTTAGTGCAAAGAAAGGTGATTGTTAAAAAAAACTCGATTTGATTTATGAGAGGGTGTGGTTATTTTTACTATTCTGTTTTTGTTTTCTACGGTTGCAATTAAATTAATTGACATGTTTAAAGATATCATGCTATAAAGAAGATCACAAAACTATTTTTTATAAAAAATTAACAAAACATGTATAATTTTTATCAACTTCTTTAATTGCATTACAGCCACATGGTGGGCCAAATTCCCTTCTGCTAAATTCTGAAGCATATTTTGTTTTTACTTTTACGGTGTGAAGTTGTCACCCCTACGCTCTGCAGTCATAGACAGAGATCTACGATTTAAAATGGATTCCGAACCACTAAAAACATCCATGGTACCGCCGGACCTCGAAACTAAAACTTGTACCGAACATCAGAGATCTAGTCACTCAACCTTCAGGTCCCTACCTATGCAAGAAATAATCACTATCAAATCATTTACTTTGAATTTTTACCATCGTTTTGATAACTCCTTGAAATATATAATTTAAATTTGTGATATGGAATGTCTTATCGAAAATGCAGTTTGATAAGCACGCCTAGAAAACGCAGTTTTGAATTTGGATTAATAGTTTTAACTTTTCTAATTTAATTTGCTGAACATATCCTATATTGCTTTTTTGATAATTAGCAAGCAGTCGATATTGCTAAGCATATCAATAACTGTCTTGAGTTTTCTGATTTCGTAAACATCTTTTATCATTTTTAGTAAATGAATCTAATATCCACTTATCAAAACCAGATTAAAATATTTTCAAAATTTTAAAAATTCCTTTTGCTAATACTTTGAAATTTTATACTGAATTTCATAAACAATAAGTGAAATTATTCATGTATGATATTACACAAATAATTTTCAAAAACAAATTCAAAAAAAATGAAATAAACTGCAAATAAATAGCTCTAATTCCTACTTTAATTGTAATTCCAAAAATTCGAAATAGATTATTTGGGTGTGAAGAATGCTTTTCAAAATATTTTATGCAGATGAATTCGAAGAAAATTGACTTTCAAAAAACCTTTCATTTTAACGGGGCATTCTATTTTCGAATTGAATCAAAAAAGATAAATGTAAAAACATTTCGTGAAATAAGCGAAATGCAAATGGAAAATTCAAACTGCTATCTGAAGCAAAATAATCTAAATTTAATTATGCCATCATGGTAATGTGATTCTGTCTCTTTTATAACGTACACAAAAGAACCATTTTTCATTGCTGACTCGTTCATGGGAGTTTCTTCTTTCTTCGAATCTAATCAGGGGTTTTTGATTAATCATTTCTATTTTTCAAATAATAAAGTATTTACAGAATCGGGGAAACTGAGTAAATTGCCATGAATCATTTACTCCATTTTTCTGATTCTAATTTATTCAGGGCAGAGGATGAAATTCGATCCTTCTTTGTCTCTTTGTTTTGAAAATTGGAATGCGATTTTAAAAGACAGTGACTGAATGGAATAGCTTTTTGAAAATGAAGATGTGCTTTAATTTTATAAATGCAAAGTGTTTAGTAATTGAATACCTTTTTGATTTATTGTCTTATAAGTCGGATAAAACTTCGTATATATATATATATATATATGCATTTTTCGCATACAAAGTTTGTTTAATTGGAGTCGAGGAATAACAAAGACTCTACTTTTGAAGAAAAAAATTCATTAAATTGCAGTTACACATCCAGTCTCTATTTTGCCAACACTCTTTTATTTTTTCCACTTCTGAAAATTTCTTAATTTTAAAAAAATTAAAAGACAATTTATTTTAAAAACAGGATATTTTTCTTGCAAAATTCTAAAATTTTCCCATTTCCGAAAATTCTGTGCTTAACTCATTAAACAAATTGCGATTAAAAGGATTAAAAAAAAAAAGATTACGTTGGAAATTCCGTGCAAAATTGATGGAATAATTGAAATTTATTTTACAACTTTGTGCAGAAATGCAAGATTTCTTCCAAATAAAACTTATTGAAAACTTGAAGAACTGGAATAAATGAAATTTATAAGCCAAATTTTAGAGAAAAAAATAAAAAGAAAATTAATATAAAAATTTATCGATAAAAATAAGAAATAAAATATTTTAAACTGAAATTATAATTTCACGAAATTCAATTTATCATGAGTGAATATACTTTTGCTGAATGAATACACATAGAAGTACACCAATGTTCAATATCCTAAGAAATTTATGAAGAAACTACTTAGAATGCTACAAGAATGAAAGGTTTTGAAATCTACAGTTTAAGGTTCCGTAAAGTCCCCCTCCTAAACAAACAAAATGACCTCTGCTGTTACAAAGTACTTGGTTTTAGCGATTCCATTTTTGGCAAATAAAGTATCTCTATATTGCGTCTTACTATTTTCAAATTACACATTATAAATGTTTTAAAATTATCATTTAAATTCAAATGAAAAATTTAAAAAAAATAATATTTAAGATATTTATTTGTAAAGTTTAAATGAATTATGTTCATATTTCAGGCAATCTTTTTTATTACCATTAATTTATCTTCTTAATATCCTGTTATTTTAAAATTACAGAACATTATAATTTTTTTAAGCATTTCTATAAAATTGTAAGGAACTTTTAATATTTCTTAATAAATAACAAACTCTCTACTAATCTCTTTAAATTATACTCAAATAAAAAAAAATTTATTTAATAATAAATTATTTGCTATAACAAATTTTCTGCAAATATCGGTACTTAATCTGTAATGGTTAATTTAATCTAAGCAATTTTAAATGTGTATAGTGATTTATACACTTATAGCGCTCCATACACTTAGTTAAAACTTTTGATTACGTATATTTGAATTATGGATATATTTTTACATATTTTTACATTTAAGTAATTTTTGGTAAATATGTTATCACTTTCAATTCATTGGTAATTTTTAAATTTGTTTAAATGATAATTATAACGCATACGTATTCAAACTGCAATAATTATACTTAATTCAGGCAACTTTAATTAAACATAAGTCTTCATAAACAAAAATGTTTAAAATGATCCCCTTTGGCATTGGAAACGTTAAATTATTAATGGTGTTTTGGAACCGTAATTCGTCAATTAATATAATTTGTATCCCGATATCGATTAACGGAGCCATGGAGATATAATAGCTTTAGCAAGTTCAGTGGAGAACCCATTTTTTTTTTACTATTTATTATTCGTGTATCTTGCATAAAATTTGGAACATTCTCTACCTTTCAATCTATGAACAAACCGTTAAAAATAGAGTAGAAGGTAATTAAAAGTACACGCTCAGCAATTTTTCAAGCTTTTAAACTCCGTGTTCATTTTTAGCTCTGCTCAACAATCACCTCAATTGTTGCCGTTCTGCGAATCTTGTTGACGCAATCTGTTCCGCGCCGCCTGTAATCAAACCCAGACAATTTAATGGCTACATGAACAGAAGGGATAATTAGAGCTCCCATTCATCGGAAGGCTGCGTGGTAGTTATTTATTTTTGCTTGTTTGTTTTTGTGTGGGGATGTATTTCGGGAGTATTTATGTATGAAACCACGAAATGCTGAAATGTAATTGGATTGATTGCTGCTAATGACTGCGATCGAAAGCGATCGCTTTTAAATAATTCAACAAATTAAACAGATTAATAAACTTCGAAGTTTTTGTGTGTAATAGTTTGTTTGAAACATAGTAACAAAATACTTAAATGTAGTTTTAAAAGGTTTAATGCATTTGATGAAACAAATGTATATTAATTTTTGATGAAACAGACATATCACAAATTTGAATCTCACTAACGATAAAATTCAATTTCATTTTAAATTTAAATATATATGTAACAATGATAGTAAGAATCTATTTCTTTATAAATATTGATAACTGTGTGCAATAAATTATAAACCATTTAATTTGGATGTGATTTAAATCCAATTTTAGTAAAATGTGTCAATGACAGTTGCAGTTAGTCAATGATTGTTAAACTCTCTACTGATATGTTTCAATAAGCAAAATTTTTTTTCATTAAGGATAAATCAATATACCGTTGGACCGCTATAAAAATGTTTATGCAAATATCAATACTTAAACTGTATTGGTTAATTTAATTTAAGCAAATTTAAATGTGTATAGGGATTTATACGGTCCATGCACTTAGTTAAAACTTTTGATTTCGGATATTCCGAATTATAGCTAAATTTTACATTTTTCATTAAATTTTTATTTCAGTAATTTTTGTAATTTATAATTAACTGATCATAAGAGATATAATATATAAAGTTCATTGCTAAATATGTTTTACTTTCAGTTAATTTTTTTTTTTTATGAAAATTATGACGCAAACATATTCAACCTTCAATAATTATATTTAATTAAGGCAACTTTAATTAAACATAACGCTTCATACACAAAAATTTCTAAAAGATCCCCCTTTGGCGTTGGAAACGTTAAATTATTAATGGCGTTTTGGAACCGTAATTCGTCAGTTAATCTTATTTGTATCCCGATATCGATTAACGGATCGCGGGAGATATAATAGCTTTAGCAAGTTCAGTGAAGAATACATTTTTTATTTTTTTGCTATTTATTATTCGTGTATCTTGCATAAAGTTTGGAACATTCTCTTCCTTCCAATCTATGAACGAGTGAATAACACATGTTAAAAATAAAGCAGAAGGTAATTAAAAGTACACGCTCAGCAATTTTTCAAGCTTTTAAACTCCGTGTTCATTTTTGTTCATTTTTAGCTCTGCTCAACAATCACCCCAATTGTTGTCGTTCTGCGAATCTTGTTGACGCAATCTGTTCCGCATCGTCTGTAATCAAACGCAGACAATTTAATGGCTACATGAACAGGAGGGATGATGCGCGGTAGTTATTTTATTTTTGTTAGTTTTTTATGTACGGGGATGTATTTTATGAGTATTTTTGTATGGTAACCATGGAATGTTGAAATGAAATTGGATTGATTGCTGCTAATGACTGCAAGTGAAAACGATCGCTTTTAAATAATTTGACAAATTAAATAGATTAGTAAACTTTGAAGTTTTTGGTGTGCAATAATTCATTTGAAATATAGTAACAAATTACTTAAATGTAGTTTTAAAAAGTTTAACGCATTTAAACAGACATAGTATACATTTGATTCTTGCTAACAACAAAACTGGTTTTCATTTTAAATTTAAATATATGTAAAAAGGACTGTAAAAAGTCTATTTTTTTTTATAAATATATGCAATAAACAATAAATATAAATAAAAGTTTACCTTAAACTATTTAATTTAAATTTGGCTTAAGTTCAATTTCAGTTGAAAGTGTCAATGATGGTTGCTGTTAGGTATGGATGTCTTCATTTTTATATTTATATTAAGGAAAAAATAAAAATAAAAGAATGTTTATTTAATGAAAGAATGTTTATTTATTTAATGTTTATTTAAGAATTTTAAAAAAGAATGTTTATTTATGATAAAACATTCTTTTATTCAAGTTCTAACGCAAATAAATTCCAAAAATTCCTCAATACAGAAATAAATTCCTTTTTTTAAATTAATTAATTATACCTTTATAAAGTAAAATAATTCATATATTATTTGTACGTAAAGCTATTTATTATTTACATAATGATACTGTAGTGCAAAAGTATCTGGATTGAGAGTTTTTGAAGTCTGACAAAAAATGCCATCAAATAAATTTAAATACGTAAATTATTCATAAATGTTTTTTTTTTTTTTTAAATTTTAAGAATGAATTAGAAAAACTCAATTTATAACAGTAAAGGAATAATCTAATTATCGAAATTTCATTATTTTTACAGATAAAAAATTCATTACAGCTTGTAAAGTTTATTATTAATCGAAATGGAATTTCGAAACATATAAACATTCTTAGAAATCCTTTAAAATTACAATGTGATACAAAAATAAAGCTCTTCTTTCTGATACAGATATTAACTGGGAACATGCTGAAAGATTCCATACAAAATGAAATTCATAACTTACAATCCCCCGAAAAAGATATTTATAATTGATTAAAATAATATTCTGATATCAAATACACAAAATATATTTATCGTTGGTATTCAAAACGTATTTAAAAATAATTTCATCATATTTTAATGTTGGAAATATATTTATGTTTAAGAGCATGGAACAAATAAGAGAAAAATTTCTTAATATCTCTTTGAATTTCAAAGTAGGTTTAGGTAATTTAAATTATTTACTCTCTTTCATGCGAATATTTTTTTAGAAAATATGAATAAATTAAGTCTTATTTTAGCATTCATTCATATTTTAATAAAAAGAAATGTAAGAAGCAAATTTCGAATTTCATTGTCACTAGTCTCAACTTTTATATTGAAATCTACATGCATGTATCATTATAGATGGTCATACTTTTAAGCAATCGCAGGGAAAAAAAGTAAATTCTTAAATGCAAAATAAAATGCATGGATATGTCATTAATTGAGTTTATATCTTCACAAATTAAATTAACATATACATTTATTATCATCATCAGTGGCGCAACAGCTCTATGGGGGACCAAGGCTATCTGCTTACTGGCAGACTTCAAGCCAGGATATGCTTTCCTTTTTTACGGGGTAAGGTTGTCACCCCTAAGCCCAACGATCTACAATCACATTAGACCAGCACTTACGATTTAAAGTAGATAACTAAACATTACAAACATCCATGGCACCGCCAGGCTACGAAACTGAAAACTAGGTTATCGGCACTATAGCTGACATAGCGTAGTCACTCTGCCATCAGGTCCCTGTAGGAAAGGCTACAAAAAGATCACTATAAGCAAACTTGACTTCGCCGGGACTCAAACCCGAAACCTGTGGCACCGAGCGCCAGAGCGCTAGTCACTGGGCCATCAGGCCTCTACCTATATATTGAAATACAAAAATTTAATTTTTGGAGTATGTTACCATCTCTGTAAATGTGTCATATCATTTTTGTCTCTTCATCGTCATTGGCGCAACAGCCCCATTATGGACCAAGGCCGTCTGCCTACTGGCAGATTACGAGACAAAAAGATGTTTTCCTTTTTTTTTTTTTTGCGGGGTAGGGTTTTAGCCCAACGCTCAACAGCCGTTATAGACAGGACCCATGGTTTAAAGTCGATTCCGAACCACTACAAACAACGATGGCACTATCAGGGGCTCGGACCGGAAACCTGTGGCACTGAGCACCAGAGCGCTAGTCACTCGGCCATCAGGCCCCAACCTATATATTGCAATATGAAATATTTAATTTTCGTGAGTTTTACTATCTCTTAAATTATGTTATATCATTTTTGTCAACATAGATACTACTCACAATAAACACATATATGACCGAAATTTATATAGGAATCTTAATTATAATAAGGAGTACCTTTAAAACTCATATATTAAAGTTTTATATGATATTTTACAAACTTAAGTTAAACTTAGTTGCTTAGTTGTTTATTTATATGTTCTAACCAGACTGACAAAACACTAAATTTAACGCTGACCAGTCATCTTAGCATTGCCCTAACAACTTGGCAAATCTTTTTTTTTTCCTGTTGTGACATCTATTCTGCTCCTCCGCTCGTTTTACGTGGGGTTTTCTGATTGGCTGCGGAATACTTGTTTTCTTTGGAACTGAGAAGGATTGTTTGGTCTCTTTGGAACTGTTAATTCCTCTCGATACCATACGTAGATGTATAAATGATGTTTAGAGTAATCATCATAAAAATACTTTTATAGATGTTGAATTCTTAGAATACTGAATTTAAAGATTGCTAAATTAAAAAATTTCTTATTTTTAATCTTATTCAATTTATTTCTTATTTTTAATCTTATTAATTTCTTATTTTTAATTTATTAAATTAAAAAATAATGATTATCATTTGATTTTATTTGTATCATTAAAGATATTTTATTTGTAACATTAATGAATCAATAGGAAAAAAAGCCTCTATTTTGGATACAAAAATTAATTGGAAATTCTTGTAAAAATATCACGTAACATTAAATTTAATTGACGACATATAGCAATAAACAAAGCAAATTCAAAAAAGAAAATTAAAATAAAATAATCAAAAATATTATTTTATTATTGTTTTTCCAAATTCAATTAAAATTAGTTTGATTACATTTTTATATTATGTTTCGTTACATATTCAGCTTAATTTTTTTTATTTATTTCAAATGAATATTACACATTATTTCATACAGATATATGTATGATTGTATAATACTAAATATATATTTAATTATTTCATACAGAAATATGTATGATTGCATAACTATAAATATATATAATTATTTCATACAGTAATATGTATGATTGTATAACTATAAATATATATAATTATTTCACACAGTAATATGTATGATTGTATGCTTCTAATTTCCAAAAAAACGTAACAAAATCTTATTAAAAAAATCTTAATGGGGACAATACATTTATTTAAATTCAAGTAGTCAATTTAACGTGTTCTTTTTCTGGGAACAATACACTGTTTCGGTAAATCAGAATACAAGTAAAATGCTATTACTGCTGTTAATTATTTCCACCCAACTCCGAGGAAGACAATGAAATTTGGCATTGCACAAAGAAGAAAAGCATGCTAAACATATCTTCTTTGCCTTTTTCATTTAAAAAGAGCATGTTTTAACTTTAGTGAAACTTTAGACACATAACACTACATTACATAAACGAGGCATTATATCTGAAAAGAACTTGCACTCACTTCTCCTCTTCGCTACTTAACCTGACAAATGGCAAGTTTCATGCTGTTCTTTATAAAAAAAAAGGAAAAATACAATGACCGTTAATTTGACAGGCGAAACTCCTTGCTGGTTAACCAAAACACACACATACTGAAACATGTTAGACTTGCTTACGGGCACAAGTAAAGAACATTCAAGTATTAAAACCATTCATCAAAAAGTCACCGTTGAAAAGTAAACAACAGAAACTGCAAGTGTCAGTGCCTTAATTTTCTGTGATAAATGATGCTACATAAATGATGTTGAAACTAAAGAACAGTTATTTTCTTCGTATTACAATTTGTAAGAAGGTAGATACATACCCTAACTAGTTAGATCGGCAAAGAAATAAAAATACATTTGTAATTTAGAGATATCTTTTATTAATTAATAAATGAAAAGAAAATGAAAAGTTAAAGTTTAATTTATATTACTTTAGTGAATTTTAGATTAATTTTTACTTTGATTTAGTTTCTAAATTCAGTTTCCATGGATTTTTTTTTTTGTAGGTGTTATTTTCAATGCAGATTTTAAAACACTTCAATCTGTTAATTTAACAAAAACACATCTAGGCACGATACGCCGGCTCGTGAACGTTGTTTCTTAATCTAAAAGAGTAATATCACGTTTTATTGGTTATGACTTGTCGCTCTGCGGTCACAGTTTGGAAAATTTAGCTTAATTAGTTAGGAATCTTGTTTTTAAGTTGGATCCCGAAAAACTAACAAACATTTATGCTACAGTCAGAATTCAAACCTGCAGCCTGTTGTATCAACGGCCAGAGCGATAACCAACTGGCCATCAGGTTACCATGTCTTATTGAAAAATTACATTTACTCCTCACATCTGTGAGTCATATAAGCAAGAAAAATCCCCATCACACAATATAACATTTCTTGCAAGATACTAATTCTTCTAATGTCTGAAACCTATATTACCATTAAGAATAATAAAATAATAATAATAAATAAGATAATAAATAAAAGATTTGAAAATATTATTTTATTATTATTTATTTTTTAATTCAATTAAAATTAGTTTGGTTACATTTTTTTATATTATGTTTCGTTGCATGTTCTGCTTATTTTTTAAAATTTATTTTAAATGGAAATTGCTCATTATTTCATCTAGAAGTAGTATGATTATAATACTAAATAAATATTTAACTATATCATACAGTAATATGTATGATTGTATACAAATTTTCAAAAAAAAAAAACGTAACACAATTTTATCGAAAAAAAAAATCTTAATGGGAACAATACATATGCTTAATTTCAATGAGTCAATTTAACGTGTTCTTTTTCTGGGAACAATACAGTGTTTTTGAAAAAAAGTAAACTGCTATTACTGCTATTACTGCTGTTAATTATTTTAACCCAACACCGTGGAAAACAACACAGTTTGGCATTTCACAAAAAGATGAAAAGCATGCTAACATATTTTCTTTGACTTTTTTTCATTTAAGTGAGCATGTTTTAACTTTAGTGAAACTTTAGAAACATAACAATACATTACATAAACGAGACATTATATCTAAATTGAACTTGCACTCACTTCTCCCTCTTCGCTACTTAACCTGACAAATGGCAAGTTTCATGTTGTTCTTTAAAAGAAAGTAAAAATACAATGACCATTAATTTCTCAGGGGAAACTCCTTGCTGGTTACCAAAACACAAACATACTGAAACATACTAGACTTGCTTATGGGTACTGAGAACAAGTAGGGAACATTCAGTATTAAAATCATTCATCAAGAAGTCACCGTTGATAAGTAAACAAGAGTACTGCATGCGTCAGTGCCTTAATTTTCTGTGATAAATGATGCTACATAAATGTTAGTGAAATTAAAGAACAGTTACTTTCTTTGTATTACAATTTGAAAGGTGGTAGATGCGTTTGTAAAATACATAAAATCAACAAATAATTCAAAATACACTAGGAATTTAGAGACCATTTTTATTAATAAATAAATGAAAACAAAATTAAACAATTAAATTTAGATTATTTTAGATAAATTTAGATTAATTTACTTTGATTTATTTTCTAAATTCAGTTTCCATTGATTATATATATTTTTAGTACAGGTTATTTTGTAATGCATGCTTTTAAACACTTTAATTTGTTAATTCAACAGATACACATGTACGCGTTATACGCCGGTGTGCCAACGTTCTTTCTTAATCTAAAGAGTTAAGTCATGTTTTATTGCTTTTGGTTTGTCACTCTACGATCATTTTTTGCCCACTTTAAGCTAATTAGACCGGGATCTATAGATTAACTGGAATACCGGACCATTAACAAAACCAAAGCCAGCATTCGAACCTGAAATCTTTGACCGAAGTTCAGAGCGCTTGTCAAATGGCCATCAGGACACCATGTTTTGTTAGAAAATTAGATTAACTCCTCATATATGTGAGTCATATAAGCAGAAAAATCACCTCCAGACAATATAACATTCCTCTCAAGATACTTTCAAAACCATTACTGATTCTTCTAATATCTGAACACATATTACTATTAAGAGTCAAACTTGTAACCACTCATATATTTGCAGATCATTCTAAAATTATGTCAAAAATAAGACACATCTACATGCATTTATCGTCACATTTTAAATATTATCATTCTCCATCATTAATCGTTGTTTGTTCCCTTTGTTATCGATTATGATCTTTATCACGTTGTCAATTGTCTTCATTATCAATTTATAATCAATTTTAATCAATATCCTATTATTATCGTTTTAAATCATTATCGTCATTTTGAAAATTATAATCATTATCATCTATATAAATATCATATATCAATATCTTCCATTACAAATCTGTTTTTAAGTGCATAAACAAACAATACAAATAAATTTCAGTGATATCTGAATAATATGAAATAACAAAATAAAAAAATATGTAATATTTCAAAAAAATATTAAAAAATAATAAAAGACCTGAGAACATATTGGAAATGCTATTTTTCTAATGCAGTTGCACTCTTCTTATAAGTAAATCACATCCTCTTCTTATGCGTCATTTTGATTAGCCACATTATACACACTATAAGGAGGAGAAATGATGTCTTCCGGAACGACATTCAAATGCATAAATAAATTTGTTAAAACTCATCATAATTGTTTGTTGCATTTGAAATCATCTGAAAATACCAACAACCAAAATTGGATGGTCATTGTTAGCTTGTCACAATATCCACTGTATCCACTCTTTTTACAAAAGAGTGACTAGGACCAAGCGGAATTAAATCCATGTTTTTATGCTTGCACGCTCTATCTTCTTCATTGGCGCACTAGCCCCATGGTAGGTAAAAATAGCCCCATAGTAAAAATCCGTGGCAGTATCTTCAGCTCACATTTGAACTCATTGTGACGAGTGGTTCTTTTTTTATAGTATTTTGAAAGTGGGACTTAAATTATAATCCCCTGTAGTATAAAACAATTTTATATGTCTTCTATTTAAAGAAAATACTTTTTTTCAAATGCAAACTAAATTTTTTGAAAATTGTTAATACTACTGGAGTTTAGAAATACATTGAATTTTAAAAATATATAAAAAAAATATTTTAAAATACAAATTTCTAATACAACAAAGATGACTTTTTGTGAGGAACAGTAAAAAAATCGTATTATAAAAACATTTTAGTAACATTATGCTCCTCCCGTTTCCAGTAATTTCTAAAAATATAGAACTCTTCTGTCATACTGTCAGAATTTTGTTGTGACTAGAAGTAATAAAATTATAAATATATGAATAATAAAGTGCACTTTCAGAAATCTATAAAATATTTTTTCTTTTTATTTATTGATTAAATATGTAGTTAAAACATAGTGATTTTAGCTGTTTTTTTTTTTAAATTTTCGTGACAGTAAAACAAAAAAGGGTATCTGACCAATCAATTACAATATTTTTTATTGTGTCAAAAATATTGATAAATAATTGTTTATGATTGATTAAGACATTTAATAAGGCATTATCACACAAACAAAAATAGTTGAAAGGTATTAGTGACTTTATATGAAGTGTCATAAAAGTACTGTTGAGAAAATAAAGCAGATAATGTGATAATTTTTAGGGGGATACGAGAAATTTCTTTTTTATTTAATGCAAACAAAGGTGATTGTTAAAACAAAACTCGTTTTGATTTATGAGAGGGTGTGTTATTTTTTACTATTCTGTTGTTTTCTACGGTTGCAATAAATTAAGTGACATGTTTAAAGATATCATGCTATAGAGAAGATCACAAAACTATTTTTTATAAAAAATTAACAAAACATGTATAATTTTTATCAACTTTTTTCAATTGCATTACAGCCTCATGGTGGGCCAAATTCCCTTCTGCTAAATTCTGAAGCATATTTAGTTTTTATTTTTACGGTGTGAAGTTGTCACCCCTACGCTCTGCAGTCATAGACCGAGACCTACGATTTAAAATGGATTCTGAACCACTAAAAACAACCATGGTACCGCCGGACCTCGAAACTAAAACCTGTCGTACCGAATATCAGAGAGCTAGTCACTCAACCTTCAGGTCCCAATCTATGCAAGAAATAATCACTATCAAATCATTTACTTTGAATTTTTACCATCGTTTTGATAACTCCTAGAAATATATAATTTAAATTTATGATATGGAATGTTTTATGAAAATGTAATTTGATATAAACGCCTAGAAAAGGCAGATTTGAATTTGGATTAATAGTTTTAACTTCAGTTTTCTAATTTAATTTGTTCAACATGTCCTATATTGCTTTTTCGACAATTAGCAAACAGTTGATATTGCTAAGCATATTAATAACGGACTTGAGTTTTCTGATTTCGTAAACCTATCTTTATCATTTTTAGTAAATTAATTTAATATCACCTTCTTAAAACCGGATTATAAATAAAATATTTTAAAATTTTAAAAAAATTCCTTTTGCTAATACTTTGAAATTTTATACTGATTATCATAAACATTAAATCAAATTATTTATGTATGATATTATATAAATAATTTAAAAAATTTCAAGAAAATTAATAAACTACAAAATATGCAATACATTATTTTAATTATATTTTCGAAAAATTTTACAAAATAGATTATTTGGGTGGAGAAGAATGCTTTTCAAATTTTATGCAGATGAATATTTGAACGGAAAATTCATTGACTTTTAAAAAACAAAAACCTTTTCATTTTAACGCGGCATTCGATTTTCGACTTGAATGAAAAAGACAAATGGAAAAACATTTTTAAGAAATAAGCGAAATGCAAATGGAAAATCCAAAATGCTATCTGAAGCAAAATAATCTAAATTTAATTATGCCATCATGGTAATGTGATTTTGTCCCTTCTATAATGTACACAAAAGCACTACTCTTCATTGCTGACTCCGTTCCCGGGAGTTTCTTCTTTCTTCGAATTTAATCAGGGGTTTTTGATTAATCATTCCTATTTTTCAAATAATAAAGTATTTACAGAATCGGGGGAACTGAGTAAATTGCCATGAATCATTTACTCCATTTTCTGATTCTAATTTATTCAGGGCAGAGGATGGAATTCGATCCTTCTTTGTCTCTTTGCTTTCGAAAATTGGAATGCGATTTTAAAAGACAGCGACTGAATGGCATAGCTTTTGAAAATGGAGATGTGCTTTAATTTTATAAATGCAAAGTGTTTAGTAATTGAATACCTTTTTGATTTATTGTCTTATAAATCGGGCAAAAATTTCGTATATATATATATATATGCATTTTTCGCATATGAAGTTTGTTTAATTGGAGTCGAGGAATAACAAAGACTCTACTTTAGAAGAAAAAAATTCATTAAATTGCAGTTACAAATCCAGTCTCTATTTTGCCAACACTCTTATTTTTCCACTTTCTGAAAACCTTCATTAAAAAAAATTAAAGACAATTTATTTTAAAAACAGGATATTTTTTTTTAAAAAATTATAAAATTTTCCCATTTCCGAAAATTCTGTGCTTATCTCATTAAACAAATTGCGATTAAAAGGATTAAAAAAAAAAAAAAAGATTACGTTGGAAATTCCGTGCAAATTTGATGGAATAATTGAAATTTATTTTTACAACTTGTGCAGAAATGCAAGATTTCTTCCAAATAAAACTTGTTGAAAACTTGAAGAACTGGAATAAATGAAATTTATAAGCCAAATTTTAGAGAAAAAAATAAAAATAAAATTAATATAAAATTTATCGATAAAAATAAGAAATAAAATATTTTAAACTGAAATCCTATTTCACGAAATTCAATTTATCATGAGTGAAATATACTTTTTGCTGAATGAATACACAGAAGTACACCAGTGTTGAATAACCTAAGAAATTTATGAAGCAACTACTTAGAATGCTACAAGAATGAAAAGGTTTTGAAATCTACAGTTTAAGGTTCCGTAAAGTCCCTCTCTAAACAAACAAAATGACCTCTGCTTCTCAAAGTACTTGGTTTTAGCGATTCCATTTTTGGTCAAATAAAGTATCTCTATATTGCGTCTTACTATTTTCAAATTACACATTATAAATGTTTTAAAATTATAATTTAAATTCAAATGAAATATTTAAAAATAATATTTAAGATATTTATTTGTAAAGTTTAAATGAATTATGTTCATATTTCAGGCAGTCTTTTTTATTGTCATTAATTTATATCTTCTTAATATCCTGCTATTTTAAAATTACAGAACATTATAATTTTTTAAGCATTTCTATCAAATTGTAAGCAACTTTTAAAATTCCTTAATCAATAACAAACTCTCTACTAATCTCTCTCTAAATTATACTCAAATAGAAAAATTTTATTTCACTAATTTATTTAATAATAAATCGACACGACTTGGGATTGCTATAACAAATTTTCTGGAAAATATCGGTACTTAATCTGTAATGGTTAATTTAATTTAAGCAATTTTAAATGTGTATAGTGATTCATAACACTCCAACACTTAGTTAAAACTTTTGATTTGTATATTCCGAATTATGGATATATATTTTCATTAAATTTTTTTTATTTCAATTTTTTGTAATAATTAACTGATCATAAGAGGTATAATATAAAATTCATTGCTAAATATGCTTTACTTTCAATTGATTTTTAAATTTGTTTTATGATAATTATGACGCAAACATATTCAAACTTCAATAATTATATTTAATTAAGCAACTTTAATTTAACATAACGCTTCATACAAAAAATTTCTAAAACGATCCCCTTTGGCGTTGGAAACGTTAAATTATTAATGGTGTTTTGGAACTGTAATTCGTCAATTAATATAATTTGTATCCGATATCGATTAACGGATCACGGGAGATATAATAGCTTTAGCAAGTTCAGTGGATAACACATTTTAAAACTTTTTTTTACTATTTATTACCCGTGTATCTTGCATAAAATTTGCAACATTCTCTTTCCTTCCACTTCATGAACAAATGTTAAAAATAGAGCAGAAGGTAATTAAAAAGTACACGCTCAGCAATTTTTCAAGCTTTTAAACCTCCGTGTTCATTTTTTAGCTCTGCTCAACAATTACCTCGATTGTTGCCTTTCTGCGAATCTTGTTGACGCAATCTGTTCCGCGCTGCCTGTAATCAAACCCAGACAATTTAATGGCTACATGAGCAGTGGAGGGATAATTAGAGCTCCCATTCATCGGAAGGTTGCGTCGGTAATTTATTTTTGTTTGTTTGTTTATGTATGGAGATGTTTTTGAGAGTATTTATGTATGGAAACCACGTAATGCTGAAATGTAATTGGATTGATTGCTGCTGATGACTGCAAGCGAAAGCGATCGCTTTCAAATAATTCGACAAATTAAACAGATTAGCAAACTTCGAAGTTTTTTATGTAATAGTTTATTTGAAACATAGTAACAAATTACTTAAATGTAGTTTAAAAAAGTTTTAATGCATTTGACGAAACAAATGTACATTAATTTTTGATGAAACAGACATATCACACAAATTTGAATCTCACTAACGATAAAATTTAATTTCATTTTAAATTTAAATATATATGTAACAATGATAGTAAGAATCTATTTCTTTATAAAATATAGATAACTATGTGCAATAAATTATAAACCATTTAATTTGATGTGATTTAAATCTAGTTTTTAGTTAAATGTCAATGACAGTTGCGGTTAGTCAATAACTGTTAAAACTCTCTACTGATATGTTTCAATAAGCAAATTTTTTTTCATTAATTTACTTAATAATAAATCAATATACCGTTGGACCGCTATAAAAATGTTTATGCAAATATCAATACTTAAACTGTAATGGTTAATTTAATTTAAGCAATTTTAAATGTGTATAGAGATTTATATGGTCCATGCACTGAGTTAAAACATTTGATTTCGGATATTCCGAATTATAGTTAACTTTTTACATTTTTCATTAAATTTTTATTTCAGTAATTTTTGTAATTTATAATTAACTGAACATAAGAGGTATAATATACAAAGTTCCTTGCTAAATATGTTTTACTTTCAGTTAATTTTTTTATTTCTCATGAAAAAATTATGACGCAAACATATTCAACTTCAATAATTATATTTAATTAAGGCAACTTTAATTAAACATAATGCTTCATAGATAAAAATTTCTAAAAACGATCCCCTTTGGCATTGGAAACGTTAAATTATTAATGGTGTTTTGGAACCGTAATTCGTCAATTAATCTAATTTGTATCCCAATATCGATTAACGGATCACGGGAGATATAATAGCTAGCAAGTTGAGTGAAGAGCACATTTAAATTTTTTTGCTATTTATTATTCCTGTATATTGCATAACATTTGCAACGTTTCTCTTCCTTCCAATCTATGAACAAACGTTAAAAAAATAGTGCATGAGGTAATTAAAAGCGCACGCTCAGCAATTTTTCAAGCTTTTAAACCCGTGTTTATTTTCAGCTCTGCTCAACAATTACCTCAATTGCTGCCGTTCTGCGAATCTTGTTGACGCAATCTGTTCCGCATCGCCTGTAATCAAACCCAGACAATTTAAAGGCTACATGAACAGAAGGGATAATTAGAGTTCCCATTCATCGGAATCCTTAAGTGGTAGTTATTTATTTTTGTTTGTTTCTTTTATGTATGGGGATGTATTTCAGGAGTATTTCTGTATGGAAACCGCGTAATGCTGAAAAAGTAATTGGATAGATTGCTACTAATGACTGCAAGCGAAAGCGATCGCTTTTAAATAATTTGACAAATTAAACAGATTGGTAAACTTTGAAGTTTTGTGTGCAAAATAGTTTATTTGAAACATGGTAACAAATTACGTAAATCCATTTTATAAAAAAAGTTTTAATGCATTTAAACAGACATACCACAAAATTGAATCTTGCTGACGACAAAATTTATTTTCATTTTAAATTTAAATATATGTAGAAAAGATTGTGGAAAATCTATTTTTTGATAAAATATCGATAAATAGCTGCAATAAGCTATAAACTATTTAATTTGAATGTGCTTTTTTTTTTTTCTTTCAATTTTAGATATGTATGTCAATGATTTGGTTGCTGTTAGGCATAGATGTTTTCATTTTATATTTAAATTTAGTAATCATTTTCCCTACAAGTCTCTCAGAAATTTTTGCTTATGTAATTTTTATTTTTATTTTTATATTCACGTTCCTCAATCGAATAAAACCCAACATGTTTCAATTTCATATAAACGTGTCGATTGCTCTCAGGTATACATGCCTTTATTTTATATTTATGTTAAGCAATCGATATCATAGAAGTTTCTAAGAAATATTTTAGTTTATGTTAAAACATTTTGTTTTTCAAGCTCTAATGCGAATAAAATTCAATACGTCTTAATACAGAAATAAAAACTTTTTAAATCAATTAATTTATATACATAAAGAAACATATATAATACACTATAATTTATTTATTTTGAATATAGTTTAAGCTCAATTTCAGATAAACGTTTCAGTGACGGTTGCAGTTAGGTATAGATGTCTTTATTTTATATTTATATTAAGATAATCAATATCATACAAGTTTCTAAAAATTTTGTAACTTGTAATGAAATATTTTTTTTTTTTATTGAAGCTCTAAAGCGAATGCAAACCAATATGTCTCAATTGAGAAATACATTTTTTAAAATTAATTATATCTTTAGAATAAAATTTTTCATACACTATTAGTACATAACTATTTAATTATTTACTTAAAGACAGTGTACTGAAAAATATCTAGACTGGTAGCCTTTAATGCTACCAGTCTAGATATATCCCTTCAAATGCTACCAGTCTAGATATGCCTAAGAATGCCTTCAAATAAATTTAAAGACATAAATTATTCAGAAATTTTGGTGTTCTTACATTTAAGAATGAATTGAAAATGCAGTTTTTCAACAGAAAAAGCATAACCTAATTATATAAATTTTTGTTATTATTACCAAAAAAAAAAATCATTACAGCCAGTAAAGTTTATTATTTTTTGAAACAGATTTCCAAAATGCAGAAAAACTCTTATAAATAATTTAAAATTTCATTGTGATACAAAATAAAGCTCTTCTTTCCGAAAAATAATTCCGAATTTGTCAAAATATTCTATACAATATTAAATTAAACTTATAAATGCCAATCCCTCGAAAAAGGGATTAATAAGTGATTAAAGTAATATTCTGAAATAAAATACGCAGAATATCTTTTATCGTTGGTTTTCAAAATGCTTTTGAAAAATAATTTGATCATATTCTAATGTAAATTTGATAATATATTTATGTTCAAGAGCATGGAACAAATAACAGAACAATATCCCAATATATCTTTGAATTTCGAAGTAGATTTAGTTAATTTAAATTTTTTTCTCTTTTCTAAGAATATTTTTTTTTAAAAAAATGAATAAATTAAATTTGTATTTTTGGCATTTATATTTTAATTGGGAAAATAAGAAACAAATTTCTAATTCCATTGCCCCTAATCTCAATTTTACATTGAAATTATTTTAAGATTTACTTTTACATCGTAGCATTAAAATTTAATTGACAACATCCAACAATTGGAAAAAAGAACAGAATTAAAAATTGAAAATTAAAATAAAATAATAAATCAGAAATATTATGTTATTATTGTTTTCAAAATCTCATATGAAATTAGTTTGTTACATTTTTATATTATATTTCGTTTCATGTTCTGCTTAAAATTTTTTTAAATTTTTTTAAATGGAGAATAGCCGAAACAAACATGCGATTATTTCATACAGAAATATGTATGATTGTATACTGCTGGTTTTTATAAAACACGTAACAAAGTCTTATGGAAAAGGCTATATGTTAACGATCTATTTGTTTTATTTCAATGAAAACGTGTTCTTATAAAAAAATGAGTGAATGTATAATTGAACACGTAATATATATAAAAATAATAATAAAGTAAATTCTACTTTTTTTTTCAACTATAGTGCATGAAGTCCCTTACAAATAAAGTTGAAATTTTCTTCTTACATATGGCGCCATCTACTATTAGGTACATGCAACTTAAATCTGAAAGAAAACTAAAATTAATTAATGAAGTAATATTTGAAAAACTGTATTAACATCAAAATGTTATCCACTACAAGTTCAAAAAGATGTATTTGAACTTGAGTGGATGAATAAAAAGTACTTTTTATTAACGATTAAAAATTTGAACAAGATATATATGGAGAGTGTGAACTAATAGTAGGAATTTAAAAATAAAATGCTTTTTATATCATAACTTGTGTTGTATTGCAAATTATCTTATTTTTTTTGTGTTTTACCATCTTTAAATTGTGTCATGTAATTCTTGTCTCATTTCACGCATAGAGCCTACTCACAAGAAACACAAATAAAAGAAATTATTACAGGGCTTTAAGTGTAATAACTATTACCTTTAAAGACCCCAAATTTAAAATTTTATATAATTATTTTGCTATAGATGTAATAATAGTATAAAATGATTAATGTCATTAATGATTTAATGCCATTAATGATTAATCATTAATGATTTCACAACAGGACAACAACTTTAGTGGATTATAGCTCAAGTGAATTTATGTTCAATTTGATTGAACAAATATCTGAATATATCTAATGGGCAGTGTTCTTCGGAATATCTGTAAGAATATTTTTATCCATTAAAGATGGAGTATTCTGGGTTGTCTGTTGATGGGTACATTCTCTATCGATAACATCGAAGTGGTTTGAGGGTAAAAACCGATTTTCATAGCATAAAATAACTATTTTAAACTTAGTAGTCACAAATATCTTCTAACCAGAATGGCAAAACACTAAATTAAACACTGCACAGTCATCTTATCATTGCCGAAACAACCTGACGAATCTTCCTTTTTTGTTTTTCTGCTGTTTCATCTATTCTGTACCTCTGAACGTTTTAGGTGGGTTTCTGATTGGCTGAGGAATGCTTGTTTTCTTTGGAAATTGTTGAACTATTGAGTTATTTCTTCTCGTGACATCTGACAAATGGGCCATACGTAGAAGAAGTATAAATGATGTTTAGAATACTCATCATAAAGATACTTTTATAGATGCTGAATTCTTAGATTACTAAATTCAAATTATTGTTAAATTCAAAATTTTTTTATTCTCGTTATTTTATCAGTAACATTAATGATTTTATCAGTAACATTAAAGATTTTATTTGTATCATTAATGATAATATCTGTATCATTAATGATTATATTTGTATCAATAATGATTATATTCATAACATGATGTAATTGAAAATGAAAATTTTTCTTTTGACACAAAATATAATTGGAAATTATTGTAAAGTTATCACCTAATATTAAATTTAATTGACGACATACAATAATAAAAATAGCAGAATTAAAAAGGAAAATTTAAATAAAATAATCAAAAATTTTATTTTATTATTGTTTTCAAAAATCAATTAAAATTAGTTTGGTAACATTTTTAAATTACGTTTCATTACAAGTTCTGCTTACAAAAACGCGGACGAAACTGTTGCACGAAACAAATTGTAATTATTTCGTGCAGAAATGTGTATGATTGTATACTTCTAATTTCCATGAGAAAACGATATTAAAACTATTACAAAAATCTTAATGGGAACAATAAATTTGTTTCCAAAGAGTCAATATAACGTGTTCTTTTTCCGGGGAACAGTAAAATTTTTCTGAAAATCACAGTACAAATAAAATGCCATTACTGCTCTTAATTATTTTAACCCAACACTGTGGAAAACAATGCAATTTGGCATTTCACCAAAGATAAAAGGCATGTTGAACATATTTTCTTTGCCTTTTTTTCATTTAAAAGAGCATGTTTTAATTTTAGTGAAACTTTAGAAACATAACACTACATTACTTAAAAACGAGGCATTATATCTGAAATGAACTTGCACTCACTCACTTCACCACTTCGCTACTTATCCTGACAAATGGCAAGTTTCATGCAGTTCTTTAAAAAAAAAAGCAAAATACAATGACCATTAATTTGACAGGCGAAACTCCTTGCTGGTTAACCAAAACACAAACATGCTGGAAACATACTAGACTTGCTTACGGGCACACGTAGAGAACATTTAATGTTAAAACCATTCATCAAGAAGTCAACGTTGAAAAGTAAACAAGAGAACTTGCACGTGTCAGTGCCTTAATTTTGCTGTGAAAATGATGCTAAATAAATGTTGGTGAAATTAAAGAGCAGTTATTTTCTTCGCATTACAATTTGAAAGAAGGTTACATACAAATAATTTTCTAACCAGTAAGAACAACAAAGAAATTCAAAAATACATTTGAAATTTAGAGTTAAATTTTGATTAATAAATAAATAAATAAAAAAAAAAATAAAACGTTTAATTTAAATTTACATTAATTTTATTTTGATTTAGTTTTTTTAAATTATGTTTCCATTGATTATATATTTTTATTTTGGGTTATTTTGTAATTGTGTTTTTGTTTTAAACACATTTATTTATTAATTTAACAGAAACTATCTAGGTACGATACGGTGTGTGTGAACGTTGTTTCCTTAACCTAGAATAATAATATCATGAGTAATTGTTTTTTTTTTTGTCTCTCTGCTGACATTTTTGTACACTTTATCCTAATTAGACCAGGACCTACAGTTTAACGTGGATTCTGAAGCACAAACAAACATTCAGACCACAAACAGAGTTTGAAGCTGAACCCTGTTGTATCAACGGCGAGAGTGTTGGCCATTTGGCCATCAGTACCATATTTTTAATGAAGAATTAGATTAACACTTCACTTCTGTGAGTCATTTAAGCAGAAAGCCACCACCAGATAATATAAAACATTCCTTTCAAGATACTATCAAAACCACTACTGATTCTTCTTAATGTTTGTAACCCATATTACCAATCTTGCAGGGTATTTTAAAACTATGTAAAGAATAATATACATATCGTCACATTTAAACATTATCATCATTTTCCAACATTAATCGGTTATCAATCATGATCATTATGTTGTTATCAATTGGAATATGGGAATCAGATGGGAATATCTTACAATTACAAATCTATTTTTAAGTGAATAAATGAACAATATAAATAAATTTCAGTTATATAAGATATAACTTAACTAAAAAAGTGATATTTTAAAAATGTATTGAATAATAAAAACGTGAGAACATATTCAAAATGCTGTTTTTCTAATGCAGTTGCACTCTTCTTATAAGTCAATCACATCCTGTTCTAATATATAATTTTGACCAGATACATTATGCAATATAACGTGGAGAATTGATGTCTTTCAGAACGACATTCAAGGGCATAATTATTAATTTTTTTAAAAATCTTGAATAGTTTGTTTCGTCTATAATAGTTTATTGTATTTGAAATCATCTTGGATTACATATCCACATTATGCAGATCTTTAGTTCAAATTTGAACTCATTGTGGCGAGTAGTTCTTTATTCAATTCCTTCTATTAGCTCACACTCTCCCTAAATATATCTTGTTCAAATTTTCAATCGTTAATACTTTTAATATTTTTTATTCATCCACTCAAGTTCAAATACATTTTTTTTTAACTTGTAGTGGATGACACTGATATTAATACAGTTTTTCAAATATTAATTCAGTAATTAAATTTAATTAATTAATTTTTTTTTTAGATTTAAGTTACATGTATCTAATAATAGATGGTGCCAGATGTAAGAAGAAAACTTCAACTTTTTTTAAAGGACTTTTCTGCAATAGAGTGAAAAAAGTAGGAATTGACTTTAATTTTGTTTTTTTTTTTTTTTTTATATATTACTTGTTTCCTTACAACAATGCTCTTAAAAACGTGATTATCTACTTGGTGACACAAGCATGTAGATAAATGTTGAGATTAGTGGCAATGGAATTCTGAAATTTGTTTTTTAATTTTTCAATTAAAATATGAATGTCCAATATACAAATTTAGTTGTTGTTTTTTATTCTTATTTTCTAAAAAAAGAAATCTTGAAAAGAGTGTAAAAATTTAAATTCTGCGTATTCCCAAATCTTTCGAAGTTCAAAGAGATATTAATAAAATTTTCTTATTTTTTCCATGCTCTTGATTGCGGCGCGTGGGGGAAATTTTTTAAAATACTAATTCAAATCTCTTATTATTGTTTGTTTGCATTGAACATTTAATATTTACAAACCACTCCAACCATGTATTAAATTTCATTATTAAATGCAATTTTCACAAATTATTTTCAAATGCATTTTTTAAACCAACGATAAAAGATATTTTGCGTATTTCACATCAGAATATTATTTTAATCATTCATTAATATTTTTTAGAGGGATTGGACGTTATAAATTTAATTTAATATTGTATGGAATCTTTGACGAATTCGCAATTAAGTTCTGTATCAGGAGGAAGAGTATTTTGTATCACAATATAATTTTAAAGTATTTTTAAGAAGGTTTTAAATGTATTTTGAATAATCGATTTCGATAAATAATGAACTTAAGTGGCTGTAATGAATTTCTTATTTGTAAAAATAACAAATTTTCTATAATTAGATTATTCTTTACTGTTGAAAGCTGCATTTCTCAATTTTTCTTAAAATTTTAAAAAGCCAACTCTTCTGAATAATTTACGTCTTTAAATTTATTTGAAGGCATTTTTTTTTTTTCAGACATTAAAAACTACCAGTCTAGACCCTTTTGCAGTACACTGCCATTATACGATTTTTTTTTTTCTAATGCAGATGGCAATACAGAGACGCCATTGTGTAAATAAGTAAATAGCTTAAGTACTAATAATATCTAAATAATTTTATTTCAAAAAAAAAAAAAGGTATAATTAAATTAATTTTTTCTGAATTAAGAGATATTGGGCTTTATTACTGTTAGAGTTTTTAAAAATTCAGCAGAAGGTAAAATATTTCTGAGAAACTTGCATGATATTGATTGCTCTAATATAAATATAAAAGAAAGGCAACTATGCCTAAGTGCAACCGTCATAGACATGTTTATCTAAAATTGAACTACTTCAAAAATATTTTAGTAAAAGCTAAAAAATTCGGGGGAAAGGCTTATGATATTGATTGACTTAAAATAAATATAAAATAAAGACATATATACTTAACTTAAACCGTCATTAACACACATATCTAAAATTGAACTTAACCTACATTCAAATTAAATAGTTTATAGTCTGTTACACATATTTATTTATATTTATAATTTATTAATTTAAAAAGGTATCTATTTCTATGTTCGATTTTATTCGAGTTAGAGCTTAAAACAAAAATGTATTAACACAAGCTAAAACATTTCTGAGAAACTTTTGTGATATTGATAGCCTTAATATAAATATGAAATGACGATATCTACACTTAACTGCAACCGTCATTGACATGTTTTTCGGCATTGAAACTTAAACCCTTACAAATTAAATAGTTTATAGTGTATTACATCTATCAATCTATATTTATCAAGAAATAAATTCTTACAATTGTTTTTACATATATTTAAATTTAAAATGAAAACAAATTTTGTCGTTAGCAATACTGAAAAAAATGAATGAATGAAATGAATTAAACCTTATTTTTAAAATTACATTTAAATAATTTGTTACTATGTTTCAAATTAACTATTACACACAAAAACTTCAAAGTTTGCTGATCTGCTTAATTAGTCAAATTATTTCAAAGCGATCGCTTTCGCTTGCAGTCATTAGCAGCAATCAATCCAATTACATTTCAGCATTACGTGGTCTTCATACATAAATACTCCTGAAATACATCTCCATACATAAAGGAACAAATAAAAATACATAACTACCACGCAGCCTTCCGATGAACGGGAACTCTAATTATCCCTCCTGTTCATGTAGCCATTAAATTGTCTGGGTTTGATTATAGGCGATGCGGAACAGATTGCGTCAACAAGATTCGCAGAACGGCAACAATTGGGGTAATTGTTGAGCAGAGCTAAAAATGAACACGGAGTTTAGAAGCTTGAAAAATTGCTGAGCGTGTACTTTTAATTACCTTCTGCTTTATTTTTAACTTTTGTTCATAGATTGGAAGGAAGAGAATGTTGCAAATTTTATACAAGATACACGAATAATAAATGCTAAAAAAATAAACTGTGTTTTTCCACTGAACTTGTTAAAGCTATTATATCTCCCGTGATCCGTTAATCGATATCGGGATGCAAATTAGATTAATTGACGAATTACGGTTCCAAAACACCATTAATAATTTAACGTTTCCATTACCAAAGGGATCATTTTAAATTTTTGTTTATGAAGCGTTATGTTTAATTAAAGTTGCCTTAATTAAATATAATAATTGCAGTTTGAATATGTTACCGTCATAATTATCATTAAAAAAAAAAAAAAGGAACTGAAAGTGAAACATATTTACCAATGAACTTTATATATTATACATCTTATGATCTGTTAATCAGTTTAACTATATATATTACAAAAATGGCAGAAATAAAAAAAAATGTAAATAGCTATTTATAATTCAAAAATATATAACCAGAAATTTTAAATAAGTGTATGGGTGTATAATGTATAAGGCTGTATATACTATACAAGTTTAAAATTGATTAAATTAAATTAACCTTTACCTTTTAAGTATTGATGTTTGCATAAAAATTTTTATAGCAATCTAGTTGTGTATTGATTTATTATCGAGTATAATTTAAATAGATATAATTACAGAGTTTATTAGTAAGAAAGAAATATTAAAAGTTCCTTATAATTTATAGAAAAGTTTTTAAAACACTAATCATGTGCTGTAATTTTAAAATGATGTGATGTAATTTTTTTTTTTGTATGAAGAGTTATATTTATTTATAATTGCCTTAATTAAATAGAATTATTGCAGTTTGAATATTTTTGTGTCCTAATTTCCATTAAAAAAATTTTTTAAATGAACTGAAAATGAAAATATATTTACCAATAAACTTTATATATTATGACGCTTGTGATTCGTTCGTTATCTATTACAAAAATTACTGAAATAAAAAAAACGTAAAAAACTATCTACAATTCGAAATATTGGTAATAAAAAGTGCTAACTAAGTGTATGGGCTGTATAAATAACTATACATATTTAAAATTGTTTAGATTTAATGATCCATAACCGTTCAAGTATTGATATTTGAATAAAATATATATTTTTTTACAGTTTGAATATGTCTGCGTCATAATTATCATAAAAAATAAAAAATGAACTGAAAGCAAAGCATATTTACCAATGAACTTTATATGTTATAAATATTATTATCCGTTAATTATAAATTACAAAATTACTGACATTAAAAAAAAAAGGCGAAATGCTATCTATAATTCGAAATATCCAATCAGAAGTTTTAGTTTAGTTTATGGACTGCATAAATCATGATACACAGTTAAAATTGAATAAATTTAATTAATCAATACAGGTTTAAGTATTGATATTTGCATAAAAAATTTTTATAGCTCCAATGGTATATTGATTTATTATTAAATTAATTATTGGAAAAAAATTTTGTCTATTTGGGTAAAGTTCAGAGAAAGATTATTAGAAAGTTTATTATTTATTAAAAAATATTAAAAGTTCCTTCCAAATTTTTAAAATAATTTTAAGTATATATATATATATAATCTGGCTGTAATTTTCCAGAAAGCAATATAGAGTTTAGAGATATAAATATATTAAGAAGATGAATCAATAACAAAAAAATGGCTTTAAATATCAACATAATTCTTTTAAACTGTAACAAATAAATGTTTAAAATATTATTTTTAAACTAGTTCATTTGAATTTCTATGACAATTTTGAAAACATTTAAAATGTGCTGTAATTTTATAATAGCCATTTTGTTTATTTAGGAACTGATTTTGGCGAGCAACGTAAGGAAAACAATCGGCAGATAAACAAACGGAACCTTATATAGAATAGAACTACAGTTCTTGAATAGTATTCCTGATCAATTGTCCATAAATTTCTTGGTTTATTTTTATTTTTTTATTTATATCGATAATTTTTATCTTAAACTTCTTTTTATTTTGTACTTTTGAATTTAGCTGATATTATTACAAGATTCTTTTGCAAAAACTCTTGCATTTCTCTAAAAATTATGGAATAAATTTCATTCATTCTACACTTTTGTAAAAAATCTCCAACGTATTTTTTTTCTTTCTTTTTTTTTTTTTTTTTTGTCTTTTGAATCAAATTGTTTCATAAGGAAGTAAATGTAAATTGTAGGAAATTGAAAATTTAGAAATTTGCAAGCAAGTGTTCTGCCTTTAAAATAATTACATATTATTTAAAGGAGAAATATTGACAAAATAGAGACTGGATGGAACTAAATTATATTTAATGAATTATTTTTTATTCAAAAGTAGAGTCTTTGTTATTCATCGGCTCCAATTAAACGAACTTTATATACCAAAACGTTATCCTGACTTACTAGACAATGAATTCTAATATCTATAATAAAATAAACCTTAGCTCAAAAAGTATTTAATTACTAAACACTTTGCATTTATAAAATTAAAACACATCCCCACTTTCAAAATCTATACCATTCAGTCACTGTCTTTTAAAATCGCATTCCAATTTTCAAAAGCAAAGAGACAAAGAAGGATCGAATTCCATCCTTTGCCCTGAATAAATTAGAATCCGAAAATGAGTAAATGATTCATGGAATTTACTCAGTTCCCCGATTCTGTAAATACTTTATTATTTGAAAAATAGGAATGATTAATCAAAAACCCTGATTAGATTCGAAGAAAGAAGAAACTCCATGAACGAGTCAGCAATGAAAAATAGTGCTTTTGTACATTATAAAAGGGACAGGAATCACATCACCATGATGGCATAATTAAATTTGGATTATTTTGCTTCAGAAAGCATTTTGAAGTTTCCATTTGCATTTCGCTTATTTTTCGAAATGTTTTTCCATTTATCTTTTTCGATTCAAGTCGGAAATCGAATGCCGCATTAAAAAGGAAAAGGTTTTTTTTTAATTTTATTTTAAGTCAATGAATTCCGCTCACCAAGTATTCATCTGCATAAAATTTTGAAAAGCTTTCTTTGGTACCCAAATAATCTATTTCGATATTTTCGGAAATATAATTAAATGCAAAAATTAGAGCTGTTTATTTTTTTTATTTCATTTTCTTGGAATTTTTCGAAAATTATTCATGTAATATCACACATGAATAATTTGATTTAATGCTTATTATAATCGCGTATAAAATTTTAAACAATTAGTAAAAGAATATTTTTGAAAAATTTTCGTTGATAATATGGTGTTAATAAGAGTGTATTATATTTATTTATTAAAATATGAGAAACAATATTAATGAAGTGAGTGAAAAATTGACTGACGTCAGTTGTTAATATTGTAGCATACGGGAAGAGTTTGGGCGTTTATTCTCAGGAGAGAGGAATGTATATTCTTTGACAAGTACATAATAACAACCATAAATCAAATTTGAAAGCTTAAGTGTTGTTGTGGGTAGTTATATAACATGCACTTAGTGTTTTCTACTATTGAAAACAACCTGTCACTCAAATCAGATAGCACATATTCAGTGTCATTTATAATCAGACTCATGAAATTAGCGATTGTCTGTGAGAACTTCACAGGTCGAAAAAAAATTACAGATGATATATGGGTATGAGTTGTTTCATCATATTGGGGATAGAACATGAGCTCAGAAATGTCTACTCCTATGAAAATCCTATTCGACGTAGACTCGAGAACTCTGAAAATCTCCGACCTTAGAGTGAACTGTGTTTTAATCGTGCACTTGTGATCAAATTTATATATTTCATTTCTATGTATAATAAACCAGAAATCTGTATTTATATATATATATATATATATATATATATAGTGTAAGTAAAAAGTAAAGTGTTCTCATGATCTTGCAACTGGATCTTTTTGGAGCCATTATAGGTCTAGTATAAGCTGAGATTTACAATATAGTTAGCAAAATCAGTTGCTTTCTAACTGTTGAAATAGCAATACTGAATATATTGAGTAAAAATAATTAGATGCCTGAAGTTCAAATTATTAATCCAAATTCAAATCTGCATTTTCTAGGCATTCTGATCATGTTATATTTTCGGTAAAACATTCCATATCATAATTATATATTTGTAAAAGTTATTAAAATGATGGTTAAAATTCAAAGTAAATGATTTAATGCTGGCCAGTGTTTCTTTTTCTTCAATTTCAAAATAGTTTATATACATTAAAATATTTGTTACGCTATATTGCAAAAATGCAAATATACTACATAATAGTAACATAGATCAGGTACAAAAGGAAATGGTATTATTTGGTGATAATGATTAAAAATTATAATATGATAATGATTATAAGCGATTATAAAGAGACAAATGACAACAATTGACAACAACAGGATAATGATCATGATTGATCATAAGTGAAAATGATGATAATGTTTAAAATGTGATATGTGTATATAAAATGTATTTTATTCTTGACATAATTTTTGAATGCATGATAAATATATCAGTGGATACAAGTTTGATTCTTAATGGTCATATGTGTTATAGACATTAGAAGAATCAACAGCGGTTTTGATAGTATCTTGAGAGGAATGTTATATTGTGGTAGTGATTTTTGCTTATATCACTCACAGATGTGAGGAGTTAATCTAATTCTTTAATAAAACATGGTGGCCGTGGGCCACAGGTCCCACAGGCTCCAACTTCGAATTCTGACTGGAACATAAATGTTTGGTAATGGTTCGAAATCCATTGCAGGTCCTGGTCTAATTAGACTAAAGTGAGCGAAAAAGTTACCGTAGGACGACATAAAAAAAAACTAATAAAACATTATATAATCTCTCTGCATTAAACTGAATTTAGAAACTAAATAAAAATAAAATTTTTCTAAACTCAAATTAAACGTTTTATTGTTTTGAATTCTTTTTGTTGTTCTTACTGGTTAGAAAATTATTTGTATGTAACCTTCTTTTTAAATTGTAATGCGAAGAAAATAACTGCTCTTTAATTTCACCAACATTTATTTAGCATCATTTATCACAGCAAAATTAAGGCACTGACACGTACAAGTTCTTTTGTTTACTTTTCAACGGTGACTTCTTGATGAATGGTTTTAATACTTGAATGTTCTCTACTTGTGCCCGTAAGCAAGTCTAGTATGTTTCAGTATGTTTGTGTTTTGGTTAACCAGCAAGGAGTTTTCGCCTGTCAAATTAATGGTCATTGTATTTCTGGTTGTTTTTTTAAAGAACAACATGAAACTTGCCATTTGTCAGGTTAAGTAGCGAAGAAGGAGAAGTGAGTGAAAGTTCATTTCAGATATATTGCCTCGTTTATGTAATGTAGTGTTATGTTTCTCAAGTTTCACTAAAAGTTAAAACAGGCTCTTTTAAATGAAAAATGGCAAAGTAAATATGTTCAGCATACTTTTCAACTTTGTAAAATGTCAAATTGCATTGTTTTCCACGGTGTTGGGTTAAAATAATTAAGAGCTGTAATAGCACTTTGCTTGTACTGTGATTTTTCAGAAACATTGTACTGTTCCCAGAAAAAGAACACTTTAAATTGACTCAATGAAAACAAATGTATTGTTCCAATTAAATTTTCTTCCAATAAAATTTTGTTATGTTTTGTTATGGAATTCAGAAGTATAAAGTCATGCATATTTCTGTATGCAATAGTTAAATACTTGTTTTGTGTAAACTTTATTTAAAATAAGTAAAAAAGCTTTAAACAAATCATGTGACGTAACTTAGTATAAAAATATAACCAAATTATTTAAATAACAATAAAACATGATATTATCTGTCTATATTAAGAAACAACGTTGACAGGCCAGCGTATTGTGCCTGGATATGTTTCTGTTAAAATAATGTTTTTGAATATTTTATTTCAATCTTTCCTTTTTTTAATTCTTCTCTTTTTTTCGATTATTTTTAGTTATTATGTGAATTTAATGTCACATGATATCCATGAACGAATTTCCAATTATTTTTGTATCATAAGAAGAGTTTTTATTTTCTATTGCATCATTAATATTACTAATATAATCATTAATGATACAAATAAAATCATTAATATTACTTATAAAATCATAAGAATACAATAATTTTGAATTTAACAATATCTGAATTTAGTAGACTAAGAATTCAACAACTATAAAAATATTTTTTATGAAGATGACTATAAACATCATTTATGCATCTTCTATGTGAAACCCATTTGCCAGGTATCATGAGAGAAAATCAACTCAACAGTTCCAAAGAAACTCAACAATTCCTTCTCTGCTCCAAAGAAAGCAAGTATTCATCAGCCAATCAGAAAGCCCCACGTGAAATGAGTGGACAGCAGAATAGATGAAATAGCAGAAAAAAGGAAAATTCGCCGAGTTCTTGGGACATTGCTAAGACATTGCTTGGGCATTGCAGTGTTTTTAATGTAGTGTTTGTGATTCTGGTTAGAAGACATAATAAAGACCGACTCGTGGCTCATGGCAACGCGCGCCGCTGGTGAGCATTATGGCTGAGGTACCATACGCTGGCGGCTTTGCTGTAGACACCATTTCAAAAACTAAGGGGACCCGATGGCGTTTGTGATGTTCAACATTCTGCGTCTTGAGTCGGACTACTTCGTGAGAGTTTTTCCGGTTTTTCTTCTATAAGAATGCAAATGAGGGTAGCTGCCTCTACAAGTACTCCCGGAGGGTACTGCCCTACTTCTTCAGCAACGTGGAGCCAAGTCAGATATCTACCTACGGTTTGCTTCATCACAATATAAGCTGCCTCGCCCCTTTTCCTCCTTCCACGAGACCACACGTGTACTATATCGAATTTGGTATAGATCAGAGGTATCCAAACTACGTCCCGACAGTATCATCAATCCGGCCAGAGAAAGCGAATGGCTTAATGTTTTTTTGTTTTCTTTTAAACGCAGAATGGCAAACTCGGTTTTATTTATTTGCTAGGTAAAACTTAATGACAAGCATAATACGCAGAAAATTTAACTTAAGCATAGCAACTAACAAATAATTGAAATGAATCCCACTAACATTGTAAACTAGTGAACATCCCGCGGTTATCCTCGGTAGTTATGCTGGGGTAAAGAGTATCGCATATGTATGCATATAGATGTTTGGAATGTATATATCCTGAATCACACTTGAACCTGCTCGCTCAGAGTGAGTGCTCGGCGATTAGTATAGCAATTATAGATAATGGCCGAAAAATTAAAACGGTTTTGGCCCTTGATACTTACTGGAGTAAACAATATTGCCCTAAGGCTGAAAAGTTTAGAGACCCCTGGTCTAGATGATGCTGTCTACCAAGTAGGATAAGAAAGAAACAAAACAACAAGATATAAATAAACTTTGTTAGTAACTAAGTTTAGAATAATAATTTTATATTATGGAAATACGTTTTCATCCGCCGACCATTTATTCAATATTGCAGATAGGGAATACACCCATCAATAGAAAAAAAAAGAATAAATCAACGAATAATTAAATGATCTTTAATGAATAAAATATCCGTATAGATATTCCGAAGGACAGTATACATTAGATCTATTCCAGATATTTGCTCAATCAAAATGAACATAAATTCACTTGAGCTAAAATGCACCAAAGTTGTTGCCTTGTTGTGAATCATTAATGTGAACGTCTGGCTATGTTTTTTAAAGAACTAAAAATAATCTTATTCGGTGATCATATTTGTAGTACAATATCACGTAAAACTTTAAATTATGGGTCTTAAAGATAATCCTTATTATATAATCCTTATAATATTTTATAAACCCAACATTTCTGAATTATTTACGTCTTTAAATTTATTTTAAGGCATTTGTTTTTTGATACATCAAATGCTAGCAGTCTAGATACTTTTGCACTACACCGTCACAATGTAAATAAGTAAATGGTTTATGTACTAATTTATTTTAAATACTAATTTATGTTTTATTTTAAAAGGTATAATTAATTTTAAAAATTTATTTCTGAATTGAGACATTTTAGATTTTATTCACGTATGTGCTTGATAGAATAAAAAAAAGTTTTAACATAAGCTAAATTATTTCTGAGAAACTTGTATGATGTCGATTGCCTTCATATAAATATAAAATGAAGACATCTATACTTAACTACAGCCGCCATTGGCACATTTAAAATTGAACTCCTTTAAAAGACTTTTAGCATAGGCTAAGGAATTTCTGAAAAATATGTAGGATATTGATTCTCTTAATACAAATTTAAATGACGGCATATATACCTAATTACAACAATCATTGACATGTTTATCTAAAATTGAACTTAAACCACATTCAAATTAAATGTGTATTACATATTTTTATTTATATTTATAATTAATTTATTTAAAAAAAATTATTATTTCTGCATTGAAATATTTTTTAGTTTAATTCGCGTTTGAACTTGAATAAAAAAAAAAAATACTTTAGAATAAACAAAATTTCTAAAAACCTTGTACGATATGGATTGCCATAATATAAATATAAAATGAAGACATCTATACCTAACCAAAACCCTCATTGTCATATTTATCTAAAATTTAACTTAAACTACATTCAAATTAAATAGTTTAATTTTTTTTTTTGCATATGCTTATATATATTTATCAAGAAATAGATTTTCACAAATATTTAAATTCAAAATGAAAGCAAATTTTGCCGTTAACAAGATTTAATTTTGTGGTATATCTGTTTAAATACATTAAACCATTTTTAAAAACTGCATTTAAGTAATTTGTTATTATGTTTCAAATAAACTAATTGCACACAAAAACTTCAAAGTTTACTAATCTGTTTAATTTGCTAAATTATTTAAAAGCGATCGTTTTCGCTTGCAGTCATTAGCAGCAATCAATCCAATTGCATTTCAGCATTACGTGCTTTCCATACAGAAATACTCCTGAAATACATCCCCATACATAAAGAAACAAACAAAAATAAATAACTACCACGCAGGATTCCGATGAATGGGAACTCTAATTATCCCTCCTGTTCATGTAGCCATTAAATTGTCTGGGTTTGATTACAGTCGATGCGGAACAGATTGCGCAGAACGGCAACAATTGAGGTAATTGTTGAACAGAGCTAAAAATGAACAAGAATGAACACGGTGTTTAAATGCTTGAAAATTGCTGAGCGTGTACTTTTAATTACCTTCTTCTATATTTTTAACGTTTGTTCATAGATTAGACGAAGAGAATGTTGCAAATTTTATGCAAGATACACGAAATATAAACAGCAAAAAAAAAAAGTAAAATGTGTTCTCCTATGAAGTTGCTAAAGCTATTATAACTCCTGTGATCCGTTAATCGATATCGGGATACAAATTAAATTAATTGACGAATTACGGTCCCAAAACACCATTAATAATTTAATGTTACCATTGCCAAAGGGAATCATTATAAACCTTTTTGTGTATGAAGCGTTATGTTTAATTAAAGTTGCCTTAATTACATAAAATTCTTGCAGTTTGGATAGTCTGTGTCATAATTATCCTTAAAAAATGAACTAAAATTAAAACATATTTACCAATGAACATTATATCTTTTATAATCAGTTAATTGTGTATTACAAAAAAATACTGAAAAAAAAAATGTAAAAAACTATCTATAATTAAAAATGTTTGTAATAAAAAAGCTTTAATTAAGTGTATGGACTGTATAAATAATAATGTACTTGTAAAATACTATTAAATTAACCATTACCGTTTAAATATTGGTATTTGAATAAAAAATTTTATATTTATCCAAATATGCATTGATTTATTATTAAATAAATTACTGAAATAAATTTTATCTATATGACTGTAGTTTAGAGAGAAATTAATAGAGTTTATTATTCATTAAAAATATTAAAAGTTCCTTACAATTTTATAGAAAAGTGCTTATGTGCTGTAATTTTCAAAATAGTAGGATACAGTTTAACGATATTATATATTAAGAAGATGAATCAATAACAATAAAATAGACGCCTGAAATATGAACGTAATTCATTTAAACTGTACAAATAATTACCTTAAATATAATTTTTTAATTTTTCATTCGAAATTTGATGTGAATTTTTCAAATATTTTTAATGTGTTGTATTTTTAAAATACAGTTTAGATATACTTGATTAGTAAATATATTACGCAGATGAATCAATTACAATACAAAAGAAAGGCCTGAAAATAATTCATTTAATTTGTACAAATAAATGCCTTTAATATATATATATAAATGACTTTAATGTATTGAATATTATTTTTAAAACTTTTTCATTTGAATTTGGAGGATAATTTTAAAAACATTTATAATATACTGTAATTTAAAATAGCCATTTGTTTATTTAGGAAAGGATTTTGCGAAAACCGTAAAAAAATCGCCACATAAACAAGAAGAACCCTAAAAGTGCAGAACTACCGTTCTGGTAAGTATTCTGATCAATTCCTTCAGAAATTTCTTAGATTATTGAACATTGGTATACTCCCTGTCGTATTGTCCAGGTATATTGATCCATGTATATTCCAGAACATTGGTATTCGTCCAGTAAAGTATGTTCATACATAATAAATTTAAACAAGATAAGATATTTCAGTTTCTAATACTATATCTCTTGTTTTTATCGATAAATATTTATATTAATCTTCTTTTATTTGATCTTTTGAATTTGGTTGATATTACTACAAGATTTCTACAAGATTCCTCTACAAAAATTCTTACATTTCTGCAGAAATTATAGAATAAATGTCATTTATTCTATAATTTTACAGAAAATCTTCAACGTATACATTTTTTCCCCTTTGAAAAGCAAATATTTTCATGGGGCAGTAAATGGAGAATTTTAGAAATGAAAAATTTTAGAAATTGGCAAGGAAAATGTCCTGTCTTTAAAATAATTTTTAAGGGGAAATTTTGACAAAATAGACACTGATTGCATACCTAAATTATATTTAATGAAATATTTATCTCCTAAAGTTAGAATCTTGGTTATTATTCTCCTCTAATAAAACAAACTTTTATATGCAAGATTTTGTCCTGACTTACAAGACAATAAATTCTAATACCTAACGTAAAAGGATTTAATTAAAAAGTATTTAATTACTAAACACTTTGCATTTTAAAATTAAAAGACATCTCCATTTCAAAATCTAAAGCAGTCAGTCACTGTCTTTTAAAATCGCATTCCAATTTACAAAAGCAAAGAGACAAGAAGGATCGAATTCCCATCTTCTGCCCTGAATAAATTAGAATCCGAAAAATGGAGTAAATGATTCATGGCAATTTACTGAGTTCCCCGATTCTGTAAATACTTTATTATTTGAAAAACAGGAATGATTAATCAAAAACCCCTGATTAGATTCGAAGAAAGAAGAAACTCCCAAGAAGGAGTCAGCAATGAAAAATAGTGCTTTTGTGTACATTATAGAAAGGGACAAAACCACATTACCATGATGGTATAATTAAATTTAGATTATTTTGCTTCAGATAGCAGTTTGAATTTTCCATTTGCATTTCGCTTATTTTCGAAATGTTTTTTCCATTTATTTGTTTCGGTTCAAGTCGGAAATCGAATGCCGCGTTAAAATGAAAGGAATTTTTTTGTTTTCTTTAAAGTCAATGAATTTTTCTCCAAGTAGTCATCTGCATAAAGTTTTGAAAGGCAATCTTTGGCAACGAGAAATAATCTATTTCGAAATTTACTGAAATTATAATTAAAGTAGGAATTAGAGCTTTTTATTGTCAGTTTATTGTTTTTTTCTTGGAATGTTTTTGAAAATTATTTATGTAATATCACCCATGAATAATTTGACTTAATGCGTATGGTAATCAGTATAAAATTTCAGGAACTATTTTAATAGAGTGAGAAAAAAAAAAAGACTCAGGTCAGTTGTTAATATTGTAGCTTTTTCTCACGGGGAGAGTTTTGACATTTATTCACAGGAGAGAGGAATGCTTTTTTTGACAAGTACATAATAATAGCACTTTACTCAAATTGGACGGTAGACTAGCAGGGTTGTAGATAGTTACATTGCGTGAAATTAGTGTTTTGAACTATTGAAAACCATCTGTCACACAAATATGATAGCAGATAATCAGTGTCACGTATAATGAAACTCATGAAATTACCGATTTTCTGTGAGATTTTCACAGATAGAAACAATTACAGATGGAATAAGGGCTACACCATCAATTGTTTCATCATGATTGGTGATGAGCTGAGAGGTGTCTACTCCAATGTAAAGTGAGGGTAATATCTCACTGTGATGATATTTAAGATCTGCTGCAGACCACGTGTTTTCAGATTAGGCGTAGACTCTAGAATTAATTTTTGTGATTTAATCGTGCACTTCTGATAATCGTGCACTGTACCTGTGATTTAATCGCGCACTTATGATCACATTTATCTTTTAATTTTCATTTTTTTTTTGTATAATGATCTAACTTTGTATTTGTATATATGTATTTAGTGTAGATAAAAAATAAAGTGTTCCCATGATCCCGAAAGTGATCCTCTTTTTGAAGCTATTATAAATAGGCCGAAACATTACAATATAATTAGCAATATCAATTGCTTACTAACTATTGAAACAGCAATGTTGGACACGTAGATCAAAATTAATTAGAAGTCTGAAGTTAAAATTATCAACCCAAATTCAAATCCGCGTTTTCTAGGTGTGCTGATAAAAATTGCATCTTCGATAAAACATTCCGTATCATAAGTTTAAATTATATATTTGTAAAAGTTATTGAAACCATGGCGAAAATTCGAAGTACATTATTTGATACTGGCTAGTGTTTCTTTTCCCTTCAATTTCAAAACAGTTTAAATACAGTAAAATATTTTATACGTTAGACTGCAAAAAATGCAAATGTACATAATAGTAGCATAGCTGGCTAGGTAAAAAAGAAAAATATATTATATTTTTTTTCAAAAAGTTTTTTACGATAATGCCTAAATTATGAGGGAAATAATAACAGATTGAAATGTAGCAAATACCTTTTTGTAGCATAAAAAGTATGTATTTACATCTTACATAGAGAAATATTACCCCTCATCAAATTAAAATATGTAAAACCTCTGTTCTGTAAGAAATGAATCATTTAATGTAAAAGTTTTTAATACATATATTTAAATATCGGTAGCTATATTATATTAAATTTTTAAAAACATGCTATTTATTATTAAAAATTATTATAATTTATTTTGAAAATTAATTATTCAAAATAAACAAAACCATACCATAAGGAATTAAGAGAAAGATGGATGCATTGAAGTTAATAAATTTTCGCATACGACTTACAAATCTTATTCTTTTAATGATTTTATTTTGTATATCGGTGGATCCCATTTTCCTTGTGAGTATATCACGAATAGCATACTCATAAGCGATATTGTAAGAAACATCTTTCAAGTGTAACTGCCCTGCATTTTTTGTATTGCATAGAGAGAAACCTAGTAAACTAACCTAGGCAAATTGATTGTCTGTATGAGACACTTTCAACATACTTTTACGATTTTCCTCTAGTCTATTCCTTTCTGAAATATGTAACTGCAACGTACTCTAACGCCGCATTAAAACTTGATACCTCATGAATGCTAACCGCTTATGGTACCATAAGCATTACCGGCGTATCTTACTTAGTTTCCAAAAGAAATTTCTATTCCATAACAAATGGGGCTTGATGTCCAGTGACTAGCGCTTTGGCTCTTGGAACGAAGGGTTTCAATTTCGAGTCCCGAAAGTGCCATGGTTGTTTTTAGTGGTTTTGGAATCCATTTTATACCGTAAGTCCCGGTCTAATATGACTGTAGAGAGTAGGGCTGACAACCCTACATCGTAAGAAGAAAATCAATATATCTGCTAGTCGGACGTGGCCCCACCAAAGTAGCTGACGCGCATTGAAGAAGATAAAAAATATATTTTTTTGTTATTTTTTTCAAACATACTTTTTGAACTTCACCAAAGCACGGCTGCATGATCACTAATTGACTAGTCCTCTGGCCTTTGGTACCACAGTCATTTGGTTCGATTCAAGTGGTGGTATGGATGTTTGTTGGTGGTTCGGAATCCACTTTAAACTGTAGGGCGCGGTCTAATTAGCCCAAAGTGTGCACAAAATGGCCGTAGAGCGACGAACCAAACCAAATCTCCAAATAACGATATTTTTAAACATCTCAATTAATTTAATTGCAAGTGTAAAAAACAATACTAGGAATAACCACACCTTTCATAAATCAAAGCAAGTTTTTCTTACGATCTTTTTCTCACTGAATAAAAACGAAATTTCTCTTTTTCCCCGAAAAAATTATCATAGAATCTGCTTTATTTTCTTTACAACGGTACTTATGACACTTCATATAAAAGTCACTACTACCTTTCAACTAATATTTTGTTTGTTTGTGTGTTAGTGCCTTATTGAAGTCTTAATCAATCACAAGCAATTATTTATCAATAATTTTGACACAATAAAAAATTGTCATTAATTGAATACAGATCCTTTTTGTTTTAGTGCCACGAAAATGAAAAAAGCAGCTAAAATCAATGTTTTAACTACATATTTAATCAATAAATCCCAGTTTCGTATAAGAACAAAACAAAATAGTTTATTTATTTCTGAAAGTGCATTTTATTATTCGAATTTTTATTGTTTTATTACTTTTAGTCACAAGAAAATTCTGACAGTATGACAAAAAGTTTTATATTTTTAGAATTTACTTGAAACAGGAGGGGAGGAAAATGTTACAAAAAAATATTTTCTAATACGATTTTTTTTTACAGTTCTTTGCAAAAAATGTTGGCGCCTTTGTTGTATTATAAATTTATATATTACAATAATTTTTATGTAATATTCATAATTCAATATATTTTTCTAAATGCCGTAAGTACTCAACCATTTTCAAAAATGGTAGTTTGAATTTGAAAACATGTATTTTTTCTAAACACAAGTATGGTTACAAGTAAGAAAACGCATGGTTTCACAAATAAGAAATGTAATCAACTACAAGTTTTAGGAAACATCTTGTACACTATTAATATACCATCAGTGAAAAGAATTAAGAATAAGAGAAAAAAATATGGACTTATTCCGCTTAGTCACAGTCACTCTTTTATAAAAAAAAAAGAGTGGGTACAATGGATATTGTGACAGGCCAACAATGATAAATCCAATTTTCTTGTTGGTATTTTCTCAGGATGATTTCAAATAAACAAACTATTATCGATGAGTTTAAAAATATTTATTCCTTTGAATGTCGTTCTGAAAACACATCAATTCTCCACCGTTATATTGTATAATGTGGCTAGTCAAAATAATGTATAAGAAGATGGCGTGATTTTACTTATAAGAACAGTGCAAAGCCTGCATTATGCCCTCACGTCATTTATTATTCAATAAATTTTGAAAATATCACATTTTTTTTGTATGATAAGATATCACCGTGAAATTTATTTAAATTGTTAATCGTTCATGCACTTAAAAATATATTTGTAAGTGGAATATATTCACATCTGATTGCCAAAAATGGATAATAAGGATCATAATTTACAAAAAAGTGATAATGATTAAAAATTATAATAAAGTTATAATGATGATAAAGTGATTTTAACTGGATAATGACGACTTTGATAAAAACGATGATCATGATCATGGTGATAACAACCTTTTAATGTTGGAAAATAAAGATATTGTTTAAAACGTGACGATATGTGTCTAATTCTTGACATAATTTTAGAATGCCCCGCAAATATGTGAGTGCATGCAAGTTTGATTCATAATGGTAATATGGGTTAAAGACATCAGATCAGTTGTGGTATTGAAAGTACCGCAAGGAATGTTTCATTGTCTGGTGGTAGTTTTCTACTTAAAAGACTCTCAGATGTGAGGGAGTTAATCTAATTCTCCAATAGAACATGACATCCTGATGGCTAATTAGCTAGAGCTCTGGCCATTGGTTTCATATTTCTAATCTTGTATCTATGATGAATGTTTGTTAGTGGTTAAGAATCCACGTTAAACAATAGGTCCAAATCTACAAATAGCCCAAAGTGTGCAAAGAGGGACCGAGGCAAAACCAAACCAATAAAACATGATATATTTCCATCGATTAAAACAACTTTTGGACACACCTGTGTATCATGCCTGGATGTGGTTCTATTAAATAAAAAGATTAAAGTATTTTTTAAAAATTGCTTAAAAATAAACTTCTTCACTAAAAATATATAATTACATGTAGAAATTAAAATAAAATTGTTCTTTAATTGCGTTTTATTGTGGTTTTTCATTTATTTATTAAAAAAGATTTATCTCTAAATTACAAATGTATTTTGAATTCTTTGTTAATCTGACTAGTTAGGTATGTATCTACCTTCTTCAAATTGTAATGCAAAGAAAATAACTCCCTTCTTTAATTTCCCAACATTTATTTAGCATCATGTATCACAGAAAATTAAGGCACTGACACGTGCAGTTTCTGCCAAGCTACTTTTCAATGGTGACTTCTTTGATGAATGGTTTTACTCACTTGAATGTTATCAGTGCCCGTAAGCAAGTCTAGTATGTTTGTGTTTTTTGTTAACCAACAAGGAGTTTTTCCTGTCAAATTAATTTCCATAGATTAAAAAACAACTTTGAACTTTACAAGTTTCATGCCTGGATGTGTGTTTCTATTAAATTAAGAGATTTAAGAAACTATTTTAAAAATTGTTTGCAAAATAATCCATTAAAATATATGATTAATTTAGAGATCAAAGAATGAAAATTGTTCACAAATTTAGCATGAAGCGTTTTATTTTATTTTTTTTTTTCATTATATATTAGTATAAATTATCTCTAGGTACCGTGCTGTTTCGATCTAATTATTGTTGTATGTACTTACCTTCTTCCAAATTGTAATGCGAAAATAAATGTGTAATACGCATGCT
>BPLR01016834.1:0-48832 GCA_021605095.1 Caerostris extrusa
TACGCACAAGTTAACTGGTTTAACTATTTTTAACTAATGGTAGAAAAAATTAAGTTTATTAAAAAGAAAACTTACTTTCTGATTAAAAATTATGGTGTTAACCGAAAAGATTTTCAATTGTGAATAATCAGTACCGTATTAAAAGCCTTTTACAATGTTGTTCTGTTAAAATAAATACCAAATTATATCTTAAATCTTTAAAAAAAAATTTTTAATCGAATCTTTTTAAGTATCTATCTATCTTATACTTGAAGAAAATAAAATATATGCCAATATAAACTCCAAAATTCGTAATAATGTATTTTTGTCCTTAATAATTGACAATTAGAATATTATTACATATAATTGCTTTCGCCATAACTTAATCACCAAGAACACCATGCAAACACAGCACGCATGGTCGCTACAATGTGTTTGACTCATTAATTTGTTCATTTTAATTAGAAAATGCATATATCTCAAGAAAAGAAAGTCATTTTCTACAATATGTGACAGGTAAAGAATCTATAAATAGTGCCTTAACATCTACATTTGTGTATATAAACAGATTACATGTGACACAGAAATCACCATCATTTGAAATAAATAAATAACAAGCCTGAGTAAATAAAGGAAACTGAACAAATATAACCCTTTTTATGTTTATTTTGTTGCACTTTCATGAATGCTTATTTTACACGAGCTCACATCTTCTCAATTTGATAATTTTTCAACTGTCAATTATTTAACTCTTATAAAATTGTTTGAAATTAATCATTTCAGAATAAAAACAAATAAAATAAAAACTATTAAGTCAAATTTTATAAATAAAAGATCTGTTACTACTCCTATGAAGCATATTTTCTTTTCCTTAAAAGAATGATTATAAAAACATTTCTCCTCCTCCTTATTTACATTAACTAAAGACTCAAAGTTTAAATAAATGGAGATCAATTTTAATAAAAAAATGGACTTAATTATATTCATGCTTCACATCTTTTCGTTATAAAAACCATTTATATTTAATTTCTCATCTAGTGTGTTTTAATTATAATTCCCCGTATGATTTCTTCAGATGATAATACAACAACAGCATAAAAATATTTCTTATTGATTATACTAAAAATTATAAAAGAATTGTTTTCAATTAAAATTCATCACAAGCTTATTTAATTTTTATTGTCTTTTATTTAATATAATAAAAATGCTTTTAGATTAAATATCAAACAACAAAGAAAAACAATTACAAAAAGAGCACCAATGCCTTTTCTAATGTACATTCAAAATAAAAGAGGTTAAAACAACAACGACATTATAACTAACATACCTTTATAGTTAGTGAGAGCAAACCGAAATTTCCAAGAGATGTAAAATATCTTGCTCCTCAGAAGTCAGCACTCGTAGCAGGTGTGCAATCACAAAATTGCCTATTAATAAAAGAAAATTCCTTGCTATTAAAATCAAAAATCAGATTTCATGGAAATATTTATTAGCAATAGAGTGTTAATTTTAAAATGAAACTGAACAATTTTCGCAGCCAGATTCAGATAATCAATAATAACATTAGTTAATATTGGTAAATCGTTTATATGTAGTTTGAAAAAAATTAACAATGGAAACTGAAAGTTATATATGGAAACACTATATATTTACATTTAAAACGCTATAAACCCAAATATCAGTAAAAAATTATCTGCAAATTAAAAACTTATATATATAAGTAAAAGGTAGATACAAAAAAAAAAAAAATGCCTTAGTTCTTAAAAAAAAAACATTTTGACTTTGCACAAGGTAGGGGGATATCATCTATTATGAAAACTGAAGTACTTATCAAGATATATATATTACATTAATTATTGCAATAATAATTTACTTAACAATTAATAAATTTTAAACAATCAGAATTTTCAAAACATTCACTTTTTGTTTGGTATCCAATGAAAATCTATAATATTTTCAAATTATGCAAGAAATTCAATACATAGCTTCTCACAGGCCTTTACGTGGTATTTAAAAATACACCCTTCCCCTTTCTTAATGTTGCAATCATAATTTACAAGACAAAAAACATAAGCAGATCGAAGCTTAAAAATTCAAATGCAGTGAAGTAAAATATTGAATTTTCTGATTTTAATATAATTTAAAAAAAGTTTTCTCAGTATCAGTTTAAAATAATATTTTATAGACGTATAATAATTACATTTTGGTAATTTCCTGATCTGGTTTTTCTTGATGCATTAAAAATTCCTTTTCTTTCCGTAAAGCATATGTGTTATTACTTAAATTTTTTTCTTAGGCTGCAGAAAAAAGATATTGAGTTCCCCTTGCTTGCGAATGTAATACATTTTTTGCTAAGATTTTCAAACTAATTAACTGAAAAAATATTTTTAAAAGAAAATAAAAAATAAGCTAATAAGAATATGATTTATTGCTACAACCATTTAAATATTTCCATATGTTACAAAAATTTACCACTAATTGATTTTTTTTTCACAACTGCATTTGGTTTGGAATCTCTACCATCGGTCAATCCATTTCTAATACTTCTTGCTAATTTATGGTGTTTGGCTTCTACTAGATTTTGCTGCAAACAAAAGATTTAAATCGTTAATACAGAATAATAAATTCTTTTTTAATGAAAAAAAAATATTACTCAACCTACCCAAGATGTTTTGAATGGAATAAAAACAATCTCCGAAGAGTTATTATTGTCACACAGAGCATCCCCCATCCTGTAAAAATATAATTAAAAGGCATGAAATAAATTGTGTAATTCACTACAAAAATAACACTGGAATAGTTTACATTTGAAGAATTTTCTTTTTTATTCCCAAAATATTTCATTGCAGATTTTTTTAATATTAAAATTGAGTGTAACATTTATTTGTGAAAGTATTTGTTGCGATATAATGGGACACTACAATTAATTTACATTGTCAGAATATTCCTAAAAAAAATTTACTTAAATAGATTTTTTAATTTTTACTTTGATAGTAGAAATCTGATTTGAAATAAATGTTTAATGTTTATAAAAAAGCAGAGGAAATGGAAATTACACTGCATTGATAATCTGTATGTTTTAATAAACTTTATATAGTGGTATTTAAAAATTCTCATCTTTGTACTCCTCCAAGGAAGGGAAAATTCGTTGCAGCCTCTTTTGACTTTTTTTAATTAGTAACTTAAGGATTCAATAAATTTATTATACTTCATGAAGATGTGAATAGTAGGATTTTTTTATATCATTAGTCAGAAATATAGTTTTTAGTTATTTGAAAGTTCCATATAACTGAAATTTAAATTCATTAAAAAGTTCTTATACATGACTTTATTTAAAACTATTTTAATTTAAGGTATTTAATTTTATATATGAAGAAAACATGTTTGTTCTCTCTTGGGGCTGCCCCCACAGTCTAAGTACTATTGCTTTAAACTACTGATTAACCACTTGTGTCAATGAATTAGAGGTATTTAGTTTTTACAAATTGATCATTGTGTGAAAAGATCAGGCTTTTTTAAAGATAATGTTACATTGTTATTGCAATAAAAGCTAAAAATTGACAAAATGTCACAATATTTTATTTGAAGACGAATCTAATTAAAATATAATTATTACCATTGATATTCAAAAAATTAAATAATGTAAGAAAGATTATAAGCAAAATAATAAAATATCTATTTTATCTATAAAATTAATATTTCTTCATAGAAGAAAGCTCATAGTTCATGAAATTATTTATAATTGTAACTTGAAGCAAAAATGCAAAAACTATGTGGCACAACAGTTATAAAATTTAATTAATATCCATTATTTAATATATATCCATCAAAATTTTTAAATATCTACTTTTGTCCATAATTTGAAAATTAAAATTGAGTGAATATAAGGGCTCTAAAGATGGGAAAAAAAAAATTAGTTTTAAAAATTAAACATTTTGTTCTTCATTAAAATCTGCCAATAACCTAAAGTTAGTAAGAAAACCAAGTACATAACACTGAAAAAATCAATTTATCAGAAACATATCTTAAAAATATACATTTGCAAAATATATGAATATAAAAATATTTTGGAAGATAATTGAAAAGAAAATTAAAGAAATGTTAAATTCAATAATAAGAAATAAGGCATTTGTATATATATATTTAATATATATTAAAAATATATATTTAATAAACTACAGCTTTATAATAAAATTACACTCATTTCTGAATATATCTATAACAATGGTAATCTAACGAGTATATAGTGATTTAAAAAAAATGTGAACTAATAGATATGAAAATAATACTAGCATGAATATGTAAACACACACACACATTAAATAATATTAATAATTATTTCTCACTAATGGGGCAGAGTAAGATAGAACTCTACATTTCAAGTAGTGGAGATTCAAATTGTTGCAGACCAACAATCTGATGTTTAGAAACAAGGAGTGTCAATGTTACAATATAATTTCTATTAAAAAAAAAAAAATCTTACTCCAATACTGCATGAATAATTCTTTCTCTTCATCAAACTCACAAGTCTCCATTTTTCTTTTATCTTACCTATCATTTTCTTTTCCTCTTGTTTTGGTTTCATTTATGACATTATTTGCAATTATTTTATTTTTACAGCAACACTACCAATATATGGATGTAATTTTTTTTTTTTACATCCAAAATGTTCATGTGAAAGAGTAGCACAATTTCATGTAGTAATTGAAATTCTCCAAAGTATTTAGTAATCAAAATTAGACCATAATTAATACAAAAATAAATAAAATAACAATGAATTATATAAATTAAAAATAAGAAGTATGCAATACACATTTTTTTTTTATATATATATATATAGAGGAAAATAACACAGCACATATAAAAGAAAATGCTTCAACTAAAATAATTTTTCATGTGAAAAGAAGGTAATATTCAAATTAAATACAGTCAACCAATTATTAAAAAAAATATTAATTATTTTTATGCGGAAAATAAAAGGCATATTAACAAAAATCCTTCATTAAAGGTAAATAATAGTTACAGGTAATAATTAGAAAAATACATTTATATGAATTGTTTAAAATATTACTTTGATAAAACATCCAGTTAAAAAAAAAAGTTTATATTAGATTATATTTGAATCATTTAATATAATTTTAAATTGCAATTATTATAACCTCACTAATGAAAGGATAATATTTAATATGAAAATTATTAGAAAAAAAAAAAGGTTAAAAAACTCATCTTTATCAAATGATGATTTAATTTTAATATTACTTGAATAATTAACGTTTTTTAAGTGTTAAATTATTTTTAATTAAATGATAATATTAGTTGAAATTTAAATAAATGTATTATACATTTTTATATTGAAATTATTTATGGCATATAAAAAAATCAATTGCATTAGGATTATGGGATTTAGCATAAATGTTTAATAAGATTTTTCTACTAACACAAAACACAGTTAGGTTTCTCTCAACCTCCACAACTCCTTTTTATTGTAGCAAATTTGAAGTCTACCAAACTAAAGATCTTCCAATGAAAAACTGATAAAATTATTAATGATTTTAGAGATAGTTGAAACAGGAACAAATCACATACTTTTTATTTTTTTCAGCTTACGAGCAAATTATTTGAATTAGAATTACAAGATATCAATCATAAAAAAATTTTTGGTTAATTTTATTATTTACTCTACTATATTTTAAAGATAAAAGCTGTAAATAATTAAAAGGATTTACAATGGCCCCCCAAAAGTGTGCCTATTTATAGAAAGAGTACTGTCAGGCTGAAACAAAATTTGAATATACTGTCCAATATTTTTTCATATCATCATCATATGATTCTGAACAATACTGAAAAATTTTTTAAAAATGTACTCAATTTCTTTTATAAAAATAAAAATGCAAGGAGGCAGAGTAAAAAACATGTCACAAAAGTGATCTTGCATCAAAACATTTTCAAATAAATTCATAAATAAAATTATGGTTTGTTGCTTTATTTTTTTTGCATTTTAGAGGCATTTAAAAATCGTTTAGTCTGTATTTAGTATTTAATAATGGCTCTCAGTCATAAGGAAACAAAGACAGCATATGTAAACTGATTACTTTTCATTAAAGCAGTAATAAATTAGTTTGGAATAAAGTTAAACTTACTTCATTCTACTATGCAATATGCAATAAAATGATTTAAAGAAAGAAATTGGATAAAAACAAGATTATTTGGCAAAGCTAACTCAGACTGATCCTAGATTTATTGTTAGAAAATTTGTGGAAAATTCCCATTTAAGTGATGTAAAACTTTCTATAGAATTTATTGAAAAGTTTTCTACTTTAATTTCATCTGAAACTATTTGAAAAGTGCTCAAATTGGTAGGATTTTATGAGCATTCTGTCTGAAGAAAGTGTTTATTAGAATGAAAAATAAGAAGTTTAGGCTTTCATTCATGAAGATAAGTTTGAAAGCATATGAAATGATGTCTTATTTATAGATGAAAAAAAAAAAAAAAAAAAAAAATCTTAACATTTTTGTTCCAATTGGCATATAATTACATGATGAGAAAAAAATTTGGAGAAGAAGAAGAAAAAAATGAAGAGTTTAATTGCAAGAACTAAAATGTAACAATAAAAAAAGGCAGTGGAAGCATCCTTATGTGGGAGTGAACATCAGCAAAACGATTAGGTAATTTGATATTTATTGATTGTATAATGAATCATGATCTTTATTTAAATATTTTAAAATTATTAACCCAAAATTTAGAGTTGGGAATAACTTTGTTTTTTTTATCAAGAAAATGTTAAGCAAATATAGTAGAACCTCTGTAAGTCGAACTTCAAGGGGAGAATCCAGAAAGTAAATTCAATATGATCCTAATTACAAATAAACTAGTAAGATCAATAAAATACTACTCTATACATTTATTTATTAATGGATAGAGCAGTATTTCATTGAAAATTTTAAGTGTACACATTTTTGGGACCTTTGTAAGAAAGAATAAATGAATAATGATTAATAAGTAATGAATAAATGCCTAACTTAGGGGGAAACTCCGCAATTAAAAAAAAAACATTATTTAATTTACATATATAATTGAATTCTTACTTCTTCAAAATACACTAAAGTGTATTCTTGATTACCAGCAGTTATCCTAGGAAATTCTATCATAAGGAACATGAAATTGGAGGACCGCTTTTCCTTTTCATTGATCACTTCGATCTCTCGAAAGACTAAACGGTCCAACCAATCCACTTTGATCATGTGACCATTACGATGTTTTTTAGTTAACTGTAGAAATAAAACATATTAAAATAGTAAAACTGACATGAAAGCATACACAAATTCAATCTATTTCATGTATGATTCTTTGCCAAATATACTGAAACATTCTACAAATGTTATCCAACAACTCTCAAAATTATTGATCTTCTTAGTCTGCAATTAAATACAACTACACTGAAAACTATGGTATTTCCCAATAAATGAAAATATCTATTACCTCCATCATTAATATAATTTCTTGTATTATGTACAAAAATTTTGAATTTTGATAAGTTTTTTTTCTTCCTCCAACACATTTATATAAATTCAGAATTTCGATGATTTTATTTCTATGTAATACATTCTCATAAAAACTGAACTTTATTAACATTAATTCATATAGCAGCCTGAAGGGAGACACACAGCATTGCACTGATCTGGGTCTGTGTTTTTTATCTTAACATTTTTTTTTTCATTCCTTATTAATATGTATTTTTGAAATGAATATGTCAGTACTATAATGTAAGAAATTTTTATTAAACCTCTATAATAAGGGTGACTGTGGTTACTATTGAAATTTTCTGAAACAGTGTGTGAAAAAATTGATCACCAATCCAATAAATTTTCAGTAAAGCTGCAATCAGGAATAATTGTGAGTACTACAGTAATTTTCAAAATGAAATTACATTTCTTCTCGCTTTCTCTTACCAGGAAAAATTCAATATAAAAACGTGCTGAGAAAATGCATTTTACATATAATAGTACAGTATATATACATAAGCATTTATTTCATAGATGGTAAAGTGAAAATTTTTGAAATGTACACTTCTAAATAGGGTAACATGAAATTTTAAGAGTGAATAGTAAAATTTTTTTGGAATTATAACAAATTTTTTGCAGCACTATCATCCCTGCTCTATAAATAAGATGCAATTAAAACAACTAACAACATCAGCAAAAACTGTACAGAATCACCAAAGAAATTAAAATAGAAAAAGATAATTGGACAATTTGTATTGCTTTGTCAATCTCTTTTCATCTTCAAAAATTCATAGATTTTTATTCTTCATTTAACAACAACTATTTTTATAATGTCTATTGCAGTGCATTTGCTTTGAGTTAAAAAGTATATTCTAAAAAGTTCCACTATTATATTTAATTCAGAACATGGACTAAAATGTAACTATTTATAATAATACTACTATTTTATAAAAATATTTTGTAATAATACAATATCTAAGTATTTGAGAATAAATTCATCACAGTTTACGGTGAAAATAAAGATAAACACACAAATCTTTAAAATTCATTTATTAGGCAACTTAGATAAAATTATTACATTTAGTTCACCTGAAAGTTCCAAGTCTAAGGAATTGTTTCTATTAAAATTATTATAAGTTCAATCAGTTATTAATCTGTACTAAATGAATACCAATTACTTTTTCCTATTTCTAATATGAAATGCAAATTTTTTACTAGTATTATACAATGTATGTCCACTTAAGAAAATGTTATAATGAACCAAAATTAAGATATGATATGAAAAATAGCAGAAACTGTTCTTATTAAAAACTAAAATTAGCAATTGAGTCTTTTTTTTTTTAAATGAAATCTCAAGCAAAACAAATAAAGTAGATTATAACACATGAATTTTGAGGTTAAGTGAGTTACATTTATTTCTTTAATTTTTAGAATAAAATTCTTGCAATAAGTTATTTTTAATGTTATAATTGTCATTTATTCCCTGATAATGAACTATATTACCTTTGATAATTTAGTCATCTGCTCTTTGGAACAATCTGTTTTTCCAGGAGTTTTTGTGAAAAGATTTCCATCGGCCTCCACATTATTCCAGAGTCTAAGATCATGCATACCTTGACGTAGAGCTCTTCATAGAAATTAGTAAAAAAATTATTATTGATCATCACTTTTTAACTTAATTTATTTGAAAGATAATTGATTTATAATAGCCAAATGTGATTATACAAACTATATGAGATCTTCTATAAGTATGAAAAAGAAATAAATGTAAAATGAAGAAACAATAAATAGTATTGCGTTATTTCTTTGAATCACAAAGATGCAAATTTTAAATTAGACTTTTCAGTATTATTTCAGAAAATTTTTAATAGTTTTCCATTATTCTATCCAAAATTACCACTAGTATCTCCACAGAATTAGCATCAACAGAAATGAAACAATATAAAAAAAATTATGAAATTTTAATAAAAATAGGATTTACTTCATGCTAATAATATGTGTGCTGAAACTATTTATTGCAAATTAGATTTTATGTAGAAAAATAAAAAAGGTTTCTAAATACATCATGATGCACAACATTTTGAAATGACAATATATGCATTGTAAGTGAATATATATATATATAACAAATAGTTAATACATATCAACACTAATCCATTAAACTAAACCTCCCTTAAGTCAAGACCTCACAGAATACTGTTTTTTTTTTTTTTTTTTTTTTAGAATAAAGGAAAATACAATAGCAATGTATTTATTTATGTACATTACTGAATGCGATTGAATGCTATCTATTTTTCTATAGATGTATTATAGAAATATCATTTCAAATAATTAAGAAGATTCTTACCCATATTTTCCAAAGACGGAAACAGTTGCACCTCCAACTGGGATTTTCATATTTGGACCATAAACATCCCATACAGTAAATGCAAGCAGAGCATTTCGAGGTAATTCAGAAAACTTTACAGGAAGAGTTAGCCATTCATTCCAACTGAATTGTTCAATAAAAATGAGAAAAACACAAATTATAAAATTGCATTATTTTGATTTATAAATGTAAAAACTTGTTATATATAGAACAGAACTAAATATAATTACCAATATATCAAAAAGTTAAATACTATCCTTCAGAAGAAATAAATTTTTTTCTTGAATTACTGCACAGATATGTATTAGATTAATAAGCATTCATATTAATATATATATATATATATATAGCTAACTATTGCATAAGAAATGAATAAAGTCACACTTTTTATAATTAAATGAGTAAGACTAATCAATAAAATGATATAAAAATATATAAGAGCTTTAAATGAAAATAAGTATTAATAATTTTTTTAAGATTAATAATAATTAATGCTTATCATTTTCACAACTAAAATCAACAACTGAAATGTCCTAATAATAACAAATAATAAATAAATTTAACATTTTAATTAAATAATACATATATTAAAATTTTTTTCTCTTGTATAAATGTATTTAAAGATTTTGTTTTAAAAAATCTCAGATGCATTATTTATTTACACTAATTTTTGTATTTAAAAAATTTTTGAACTTCATTTCTGCAGAACCTTATAAAAGCTTTCTTTCCTTATAAACTTATATATCTTAAAAAATACAAAAAATAACATACTGAATATAAAAGATATGCTAATTTCATTCTTTCAAACTCTTATTTTGTATGAAATAATTTAATGTTATTAAAAAATTACTTATAACATAATTCATTTTCCTATGTCATATCAGTAATATTTCAGATAATTTTTTTTGTATTTTTTTTTAATTTTTTGTATTTTTTTTGCCAATTGTAAAGAAGGGAAAAGTGGCAAACATGCAGCATTATCTTTGTATTTAAATAACCACCAAGATCATCAAAAAATTAATATTGACGGATATTCATATTCACAACTATAGATGCAATTTTTATTATCAAGTAACAGTAATTTTCTTAAAAACAGATTCAAAACTAAATCATATTTTAGATAGATTCAGATTTTTAATTCATAAAAAACAGATTAAATTATTCATGGATTTAAACATAATGTCCATTTGTTTATTTCCATTTTTTTTAAAAAATACATATAGTCTAGAAGTTTCATTAAAATTGAGCCAATTTAAGATATCAATATGAACTGAAAATATTTATTATAAATTAGATTTGAAGTAGGAAAAAATATACACTTTTTTAAATACACAATGCTGTACACTACTTTAAAATGAAGATATGAGCATTGCAAATGCAAAAAAAAAGTATTATAAAAACTTATTACAAAAAATTTATGATATCAATATATTTTTCTGTAAAATTTTATTCTCCTTTAAACTTCCGAGTCTAACAGTTCTTTATGATAATAGGGGGTAAATTGAATGGAGATAATATTTTCGTTTGCATACATAATAACTATGAATTTATTTTAATTAGCTATTAAAAAATAATTGCAAGGAATTTTCTATGTTTTTGAACGATAACACTATTTTTCTCAAAATCAATGAAAGTTCTGTAATTGCATAAAGTTGAAAAAGTAATAAACAAAAATGCTTTCTCTGTAAAAATATTAGTTTTCATACTCTGCAGTACATTCATAATTTTATTTTTGTTAGGAATTACTGAGAATCGATTGTACATAATTGGTAACATCTCTGCATAATACACATATAAATTTTAATGCAGCTATATATATATATATATACACCCGATGAATTAAAATAAATTTTAAAATTTTACATATACATCCTCTTCCCTATACATAAAGTCATTTTAATGTTTCAATATTGCAGAAAGAAAAATGATAAAATCTGAATTTTATTTCTAGGAAGTTAGAAATATTTATTCAATCACACAAACTTGAAAATAATATATTACTGCAGCCTTGGTGAAGTAGCTTTTAATCCGTACCTATTTTATTTATAACTATTGAAATCTTGTTGATATATAATTAATATTAAAAAACAAAATATTTAATCAAGGCTACTTTAATATGGTAGTTTTTTTTTTTTAACTTACTTCCATCTGGTAGTGAATGCCTTATATGATGTCTGTACAGGAAAAGCTAAAGGCTTATTATCAGCAAATACTTGGCATGTAACATATAAATCTGCACACTTATCTTCACAAAGTCCAGAATATTTAAGGAGTGGATCTTCTATGAGACCTTTAAAACTTGGTTTTTGACGTTGTCCTTCTAAAGTTCCACTAGAAAGATATTAATGCTATGTAAAAGGTTCTTTGAAACGTGCGATTTACAATAAATTATATATTTAAAACTAATTGATTTTCAAAAATAACTGCTAATCTGGTAAGAATGTCCAGATAATATGCATAATATCACATAGATTACCTATGTAGAATCTTTTGATAATATAAAATGTACAGAATTCTTGTTAAATATGAATTCATAAAATTAATGGAATATATCATTATCATATATATCATAGAATATAAAATACCATCTACTTTGAGAAAAAAAAAAAAATTAGCCCATTTTTTCATGAACAATTTGTACAGGACACAACTGTATAAACTTCAATTTAAAAAAAAAATTAATAATGGAAATAATATCTTAAAATGAGAACAGCAGAAAAATTTATATGAAATGACATGTATGCTACCCCATTTCTTTATTACTTTGAAAAACATACAAAGAATTGTATGAAAAATGAATGTATTAATTTTAATCATTTAATTACGCAGTTTAATAATTTTAAAAATCTGTAATTTGGAATATAAAATGACAAAAAATTGATTTTTAAATGAATAACATATAAATTTTATAAGAATTAAAAGTAGCAAGGAGGAGAAATTTTGTGGACTTAAAAAGTAAAATGTTCATGATGACTATATTACATTTTAATTTCAAATAAAAATTAATTTAAGCAAGTTGAAAAATTTACAGAATGGGCTATAAAATTTTAAATGTGTCTGGGTACTTTTTGTTAGAGGGGTGTTACTTCATGACAAATGTAAAAATACTGCAAATTATCATCAATCCTGACCTTCCCTGCCATTCTTCTGATAGATAAGTCAGAAGCGATACATCTAATATGACAAACAAAACATTTTGTATTTAATAAGATACATATTTTTTGTTTGCAAAATATTCAGAAGATAGAGTTAGAGAGTTGATGCAGTTCTTACCAACACAAAATAATCTTACTGCGAAATTATCTGGGTTAAATTAATGCTATAATATTAATAAAGTAATAATATTTTATTGGTTCTTATAATTTCTAGTAATATTACATGAAACATAATATAAATAAATGAGTATTATTCTTGATTATTTAAGATAAGTTTGCTCTTTCAGTTTAACTATTTTTTAAATTAAATTGCAACAAAATTCTCCTATAATAAAAAAAAATTTTATCAATTCTTCAGGTAAATTAGTTTCAGATAACAATCGTTTTGGACGTTGAAAAGAGTTTGAATGAAGACAATTTAATATATATATATATGTATCAAATACACCTGGCTTTAAAAAAAATTTAGATATACTTTTTGCCACTGCCAAACAAATATCAAGGAAAAAAAAAGAACTTTTTAAGAATTTAACCACATAGATTAGTAATTTATTAATTGCAAACTCTTTTTTTTTTTATTCAAACAAAAAAAAAAAAAAAAAAATTAAAAATAATATTAAAAAATATATCGATTTTTTTGGCATAGAGAAATTTTTGACAAAAATAAATTGATGCAATAAAAATGAATGGTATGAAAGAATTTTATATATTTACATTTTAATTTTAACATTACAGTTCATACTGCAACTATAAATATAGTTGAACATCTGAGGAGATTTATAATCGCCCATTTTACTTCAATTTTTGAGTTTGGGTAACAGAGAATAATCATAAAATGTGCTGTAAAAATATACAAAATGTAAGATTAAAGATTTGCTATGCAATTTGAGAAATTTTTATTTCTTTGAAAGAAAAAAAAACAAAACAAAACATAATAATAATCTGTCAGTTTCATAACATTTAACTTTGTTTTCTGTTTTAACTCAAATAAACAAATTTTTTAATTCAGTTCAGTTTACATTCGAATTTGTAGCAGTTTGTCTAAGAAAATAGAAAGAAAATTATGCCTACTTTATTAAGTAATTTTACTTATATTCCACAAAATTTTGTAATCTTTAAAGGTATTTTTTATTAGTAAAATATTTAAGTAAACTTGAAAGAAATTTTCGACTTCTTATTTGATTTGAAGAAAATTAAAAATCTTACTTTGTTAAGGATTCAGCTTTTGTATTTAAAAATTACTTGTTTTTTAGCCAGTAATATTGGGACATTGATATTAAGCTCAAACATTTATTAGTGATACTAAATAATTAACCTGTCATGTGTGCAATGTAAAAATATAATAACGTAAATGAATGGCAACTCACTTTTTCATATGAAGTGAAAAGAAACATGTTGTTTAGAATAATAAGGTTAACGCAAAGGCGTAAATATTTACCAAGTTATTTTCAATCAAAATTTTTTTCTTCTTTTATTAAAAATATGGTTGTTACGGTAGAAGTAGAATATTGGTAAGATATTCAAATATGAAGAAAATAACTTCTTTTATTATTTTCATTATATTTGAAACAATATTGCATTTCAAATAAGAAATATTTTTATTATAATAGGAATTATGCAGATGAAACATTCCGAAAATCATGTAAACTTAAAGTTATTAAATAATTTCCTAATTAATGAATTAGATTGCTTAACCTACAAAGACATGCCACGAACTCACCTTGTTAATTAATTACCTCACCCTTGAATGTCATCGACGTTATTCAAATTTATAATAAATGCAAGTTAACTAGCTAAAGCAGTAGGATGAATTAAAAAAAAAAAAAAAAAAATCAAGTTATAAAAATTTAGATGTTTTGCAGTTTCTCTTGAATCTAGTGGTTCAGCCACTTAAAACAAGAAGTGTCCTTATGGAAAGCGTAGATCAATTTTCTACTGCTAAATTTTTTTCTTACATTTTAATCACAAATAATATGGAAAAATTAGATAAACACTAATAACTATTTTCTATTGCATACTTACATTGTTTATAATTTTTTTGTTATGTGTGAAAAAGTGTATTTGCACTCGTAAATTTTATTATTGATAAATATTATTTTTCTATATATATACGTTTTTGTAGAATCATTCATAATTTTTAACTATTTGAATAATGTAGTCTATCAGAATTTGAAAGTTTGATTCAAAGTCAAAACATAAAATTGAATTTAGAGTTTTTAATAAAAGTTTTATCAGATTTCTAGATGCTTTGAAGTATAATGTTTAATATCATCCTATTTCTTGCACTATTACTTTTATTTATAATATTTTTATAATCAAATGGTTCAATAAAGTTGGGTATAGCAATATTAATCACATTCAATAATCAATACATATAAAAGGTCATTTAGAAAGTTTACATGCTGGTCTGTCGGACCAAGATAAGTAATTTGTAAAGAAGTTGCTTTCAAAAATATCATTATAGCAATGTGACTGACACACAAACCAAGGAAATTGATAGTTTTAACAGGATTTAATTAACTTAATAAATGTATTCATATGGAGGATTAAAACATATTGTTATATTATGGAAGATGATCAAAATTCCTCCCATCAATCATAATGTATGCTTTACAATATCAACACTTTGATTAATGAACCCATTCAAATTGTGTAGTTGCATCATGGATATGTGCCATCATTTCAATAATCCTCAAATTTCTTGGGAATTATTGAAAATTAAATGCTACAGCTTTGGCCAGTTAACATCCTGCTGATGAATTGCACATTAAATGTATCTATCATTTTAGTTAAGAGATGGAAATTGAACCTAAGATTTTTTTTTTAAAACTCCATGAATTAATTGTCAACCTTGTAACAGATTTAAAGCTAGTAAGGTACATTTAATCACTTTATTAATGTTTTTCATTTATATTTATTAAGTATATTCTTCAGTAAAATTATTACATAAATATTCAGCAAAAAACTTAAGTATTTATTAGTTTTCATAAAATCTCAATTTTGTTACAATTAATAAAATCACAGATAAGAATAATAACATATATACATTAATAATAATATCGATTTTTAAAATTGTTCATGCATCATTATTTTTTTATTTGTTTGATGAATTATAAAGAATATTTATTGTTTAATGGTTTACAAATTAATTGCATCGCTTCTTTTTCAAAGCATTTGATTACTTTTAAATTAATGGAATACCATTTGGTGCAAGACATAAATATTACCTTGAAATCTATCTCAATTACATAAATCAACTTTACTAATAAATACACAACAGAATGGTAGTAGAATAAGGGATTTTTGATTTTTTTTGATAAATTGTTATGCAATAAATCATATGACTTGATTTGCTTATTCTACTATGTAATATTTTGAAAATACCGAAAATATAAAATGAAATATTAAACTAACAAAAAACATGTATTATAAATTATTGTCCTGCATGTGAAAAGCTAATGAAAAATAAATAAATTAGATAAATTCCAAGAATATGAAGAATAAAATTGTTCATTTATTTAAGATCTATGCATTTATTTTTAATATACAATTTTAATGTTCTTTAAGTAATTTTCTTTAGTAAATTAAATTTTTATGCATGTTTTTCAATCATTTCAAGAACTGTAAATTCTTTGATCATCATCTAATTAGATTTTTTTCTTCATAAAAATGCTGTAATTAAAGTTTACAAACTTTTAAAACAATTATCTAAATGTGAAGTATCAACTTTATATCATTTTTCAAATTAAAAATTTATTATTATTGTTATTCTCTCTAACATTAAGTACTTTATTTATGTGTTGGCAATTTAAAATTGAAGACTGAACAAAATGGATAAAATAAGTTATTAAAAAAAAAAAAAGATTTTAATTCTATAAATGGAAAATTATCAACCCTCTGAAACTTTTAAATGACTCACCAAATATTATTCTTATGTATTCTTTGCTTATGTCATTCTCTTCCTTTTGAGCCAATTGCCAAATTAATTTATATTTTACAGAAGTTGCTACCTGAGAAAATATTTTTCTTGAGATTTTCATTTTGGGGCAGTTAGACATTATGATGAATAAAATTTTTTTAAAATAGATTTATTTCAGTTTACAAATTAATAATTATAAATTGTTTAACATTCAGAAATATATAACCTGTAAAAAATTGCATTTAATTTAAGTTGAAAAAAACAATGAAGAAAGTAAACTTGATTGTTCTTTCAAAAAATTAGCAAAGGGTAATATGTTTAAATTAGTAGACAATAAGTTTATAAGTATTAATAGGACTTTTCCCACTTATTTTTTATAGGGTTATCAATGTTGAATTATTTAGTGCATTAAGGCGGTAAAAGGATTTATAAAAATCAAACTAGTATTTAATGTTGAAATCTTTATAGATATTTTCTGCATGACTAATAAATAATTTGCATTTGATTGATTTAGTAAACACATTAAAAAAAATATTATAGGTTAGATATGAAAATTCTTGATTTTAAATAAAATAGTTCTATGCAGTGTTTTATGTATTGCTTTCTGAAAATTATAATTGCATATGTATTGTTTTTAGTGGTAGATGAGGCTACGAACCTCGCTTCAAGGAATTGGAGCGACAAGTTCTTCAAGCTGTCCCTGATGCTGTTATTAGAGGAGCTGTTGGAAGACCTCGTAAGAATTTAGCTCTTAATTTTCTAATTTTGTTAGTTTCTTTATGGAGATAATTTTTGATTTAAAAAATGTTTTAATTCAAGTAGTAAGAGTCTTTTTTTTACGATTTGTAAAAACTAGATATTTGTGTTTGTGATTAGTAAGTTCAAAAGTAGATTCGGCAAAAACATCAAACATCTTTTTTAAAAAGTTAAAAATGCATCCAAAACTGAAGAAAATAGAATTAATAATATCATTGATATTTTCAAGTCTTAATATTCTATTTTAATGTTAATAATGGTCCTCAAAATTAAAAATCGTTTGCTAATAGAACTAACTTTTGAAATCTATCTTATTTCGTAAATTCTATCCACAAGAATAAGAAAGTTCAATAAGATGCAATTATATTTGTTTACTGATAAATAGATGATGACATTATTTAATCCTATGCGTAAAACACAAACTGTTAAGTCACTAAAGAAAGCTCATGTCTCATATACATGCTCACAACTTCAGGCAAAATATCAACCCTAATTACAGCTCTTATTTCAATATATATATATTATATATATATACATATATATATATATATATGTGTGTGTGTTTGAGTACTTTTATCTCAAAGCATTTCTGTGATTGTAATTAAACAATTAAATCCACTGCAAATATTTTTTTATCACATTATTTTTATAACTTAACATTTATTTTAATGCTGTTTCCTATGCATATATATGTATTATTTTTCAGTTTCTTTTGAAGTCTTAGTCAATGATGTCGAAGTATTTTCAAAATTGAAGTTGGATAAATTTCCCAGCATCCCAGAGGTAAGTAGTTTGAATGGAATTTTTCTATAAATTATAATATGTTTCGTTTTTTTTTTTTTCCACTAAAGTTTCATCCTCAAAAAAAGGAAAAAAAAAAAATATATTATTGTGTTGTTAATTGAACAATTACAGAGATGCCAACCATTATGAATTTTCTGTAGTTAGTATGGAGGAGGAATCAAAATTTTGTATTAGCTTTACTTTTATGATAAAGAATAATATTTCTATGGAAATAAAAAAAAAAAGGAAGCATGTTTGTTTATTGCTTTCCAACTTTACACATAAAAAAAAAAAAAAATTCCATCAGTTTTGATAAAAATAGTACCTGCTTATTAAGCATAAAATTTTATACATTTTTTTAATAATTAAAAATTAAAAAAACTCGCAGGTTTGGTTAAATTAAAAATTAGACCAAAAGAAAATAAGTATGATTGAAACAGTTTTCATTTTTTCTAATTAATATACTAATCTCTCTTTAATTTGGCACCACTTGAGCTTTTGTATGAATTTGATCATTTGTTGACTGCCAGATGGCAACACAATGTTGCATGTTTCATGTATACTTATATATTAAGCACATTAAATATGTTTGTTTTTAATTTTTGTCTAGAGTGCTTTATCTTTGATATCCCCCACCTCTTAAAATTATATTTATTCTTGATAATTTGGCATAGCCATGATCTTGAACAGCATTAAAGAGTGGTAACTAATAATTTTTAAAATATAATAAATTGATCTAAAAAGAATTTGTATGTTCTTATTTTTATCTCCTTCCCTTCCATATTTTATCTAATTTGATTTTACAGGTTGTTGAAGTTGTGAAGGCTGCTAATAATGATGAAGAAATAAAACCTGTGACAGGAACAGAAAGCTGCATCATTTTATAAGTTCAAGTTTGTAAATGAAATCCCATTTCAATATTTAACTTTCATACTAGATGTATGACAATTTTCCCATAAGGGCATCCCAGGGAGAATGTTGATGGTTGTCTAGTTTATGGTTTAATATTAAATGGGTAGCCATTTACATTATTGCTTTTTATGAAAATTATTTATTTATTTTATTCAGCTGTAATCGATTGCAATTAAAATAAAGCTTTAAAAAATTATTTTTAAGCATTCATATTTATGTAGATATACATAATCATACACACAGCATTCCATCTTCCCCCCTTTTTTACTTGATTTTATTTTAAAATTATTATTTTCTTAATTGTTTTATTTTATTGTTTAATGACAAATTAATTCAATTTTAATTTGGAAAATATTCAGAAAAATAAAATCGATCTCAGGTAAAATTAGCAGGAACAAAAATAAATGGGACTCATAAATAGATCAGTTTATTTATTGAATTATACTAAAAAATACACATTGATGTGAAAATTAATACAATTAAAATATGCAGTGAAATAAATAAAAAAAAAAAAAAAAAAATTGAATTTTATTGTATTAGATGTTATCAGATATTTTAATACTAATATGATGTATTTTGAAAGAGATTTTAACTTCTATAAATTACTGATTTTATAATCCATATTTTCATTTCTCTATACATATGAAACTTTAAAACAATCTGTTCACTCCTGTTATTTAAGCATTGAGCTATGTAATTTGTGTCTTTTTCTTAAAACAATCATTGTTGAAAGGGCCAAAACAACATTGCTAGAAGAAAATTTAGCTTGTTAACTTTCGACTTTTTTTAACTTTGATTGATTAGATATGTAAAATATCCTGTTGTGTTTAAGAAAACTTAAACAATATGTTAAAGTAATTAATGATTTTTATTTGCTTATTTTTACAATTCAATCACTTTGAAATAAAACAATATATTTTTAAATTAATTTGTTTATTAGGTAATTTAATTGTTAAATGCATTATTTTCATTTTTACAAGTACTTTATTTAGTATGATTAGTGTTAAAAGAAACATTATACAAGAAATAAAACAGTAAATTAAATTAATTTTTTTGGAATGAAAACAGTGCTCATAAAAAAGGAAAAGCATTTGTTAAAATGCATATTGAAAGAAACATAATAAACACTCTGGAATGGTTCCATTCAATATAACTTTTAAAACTCAAAAGCTAAAACTATCTTTGAGTTGTGTTAAACAAAAACATCTAAGATATTAAAGTGTATTATTTCATTAATTTCAGAAGCACTTTTTGATGTGCTTTTTATATTATAAATAAATTTTTATTGATGAGACCTTAACAAATAATTACATGCACAGCTTTTATTGATTTTTCTGTCAAGGCGATTTAAATTGTTTCAAATATTTCGAATATTCATAATGAAATAAGTTTAAAAAATATTTTTGATTAAAAAATATTATATATCAGTAATAATCATGAATTTTCTAAAAGCCACCATTTCTTTGTTCTGCTGAAGAAACATGGGTAGTTGGTCACCATTATGATAGTAAAAAAACTGATATAAACATGATACAACAGATTAATCCGGATACAACCTTTTTTTTTTACATTTTAATAGACAAATATTTGAAGTTAATATAGGTACTTTTTATTGAAAAAAATAATAAAAAGTTTTAATTCATTTGATAAAAATTTATTTTAATTATTCAGACAATTTTTATTTTTCCCTTTTTAATTTTGTCAAAACAGTTTGTTTGGTTTTTAATGACTTGATACTTTTAAAATGACAAATAAAAAAATATTTTAATGAAATAAGATTTTTGAAAATAGTTGGTTCAATTGCTGTATATATATTTAATAGTAAGAGACAATCTAAATTTGTTTCCAACTTAGTTGTGCAGTGTAATCATTGCACTGAAAAAACATGAACTTGATGCCAATTTTAGAAATCTCTTGTATTCTATAACAGCTTGATGTATGATACAAAGGGGCCTGAATGGCTGAGTGTCTAGAGCTTTGGCGCTCGGTGCCACAGGTTTCGGGTTCGAGTCCCGGTGGTGCCATGGATGTTTGTAGTGGTTCGGAATCCACTTTAAGCCGTAGGGCGCAGTCTCCTATGACTGTAAGAGCGTCACGGAGCAGAAGTCAGACTTCTACCTACGGGTGCTCCATCAGAACAGAAGTTGCACCCCTCTTCCCTCCTTCCATGAGGGACATGATAACAACAACATATGACACAAAAATATTGAGCATTAAAGAAAATATTGAGCTCCATGGTAAATTCTCAAACTGTGTTTATGTAGAACAGGCACATAACCCTTGCATACAAGATACATGCACAATTATTAGTTCAATGTTCTTGCCTTTGTATGAGAGCAATGTAATATTTCTTCATATTACAAAGTCTCAGAAGTGAAGTGATATGTTTTCGTCATGAAAAAAAGCCATATCGTTGTAGAAATTTATCACAAAGTTGAGTGCCATGTAAGGATTTGCCATAGTGAATAAAGGAAAGGTGGGTAAATGGTATTGTCTGTCATACTGTCCAGCTAATTCAAAATTTCTGACAAGTACTGTTAGTCCTTCGACTCTGCATTCAATGACTTTCAGATTTTTCTTCACTTACAACATGACTTTCTTTCTAATGTTTTGGTGATTGCTATCTGATAAAATTAATAGTGCACATATTGTTTGAAAGCTTGAAACTTATCTGCAGTATCACAAATGCTTATAGGATTACTAATGAAAGTTTTTATGATGAGTAAACATTATGAAGTAATAGGTAAAATATATTTAAAAAAAAAAGCCAAATAAATGGGAAAAAAAATATGTAAGGGAGATAATTATCTAGGATAAATATAATCTTGCAACCTGAGTAAGTAAAAAATTGGACAATCGAACATAAGTTGTTGTTAGCAAATTAAAGTCGCTGTACACTGATGTGCAAAACTTAAGCAACAATGTAAAAATTTAGCAGATATCCATGAAATTGCAGAAAAGGATGTCTGGAGATCAGTACAATGAACACGTAAGTCAGTAGAAACGTCATGCGTATGCAAATATCAGGTACGAAACGTCGGAGGCGACGTGAGCGTACGCAAAATGCGTGATGTCGCCGCGAGCAGCTCAACAGTAGAATAAAAGGAAGGACGGAGACGCAATTCAACATATTCGCTGCAAGTGCCAGTGAGTCAGTTCGTGAAATATGGCTAGAAGAAATCACCTGGACGACTTCACACGTGGAAGAATGATCGGAAAGCTGGAGGAGGGGCGTACTGTCACCAGTGTAGCTGCAGAATTCGGAATCAACAAAAACCTCGTTTCGCGCGCTTGGAAAGCGTTCCAAACCACAGGTACAGCTGTTAGAAAGGTTGGTGGTGGCCGCCGAGGAAGACAACTGCAGGGGATGACCGATATATCGTCCTGCAGGCGAAAAGAGGTCGACAGCAGTCAGCAAGCGCCATTGCTCAGCAACTCTGTACCACAACGGGGCGACAAGTGTAGCTGTTTACTGTGGCAAGACGCCTTCTAAAAGTGGGCCTTTCACCCGCCGTCCTGAACGCTGCCTCCCGTTGAAAGTTGGCCACAGACGCCACCGTTTACTGTGGTGCAGAGAGCACAAAAACTGGACAACTGATCAATGGAATCGTGTCCTCTTTATGGATGAGAGTCAGTTTTGTACCAGAAGTGATTCTCGACGCGTTTTGATTTGGAGAGAGGTCGGGACCCGGTTTTATCCCAGTAACCTCAAGGAAAGACACCGTTATGGTGGTTCTGGAGTTCTTGTCTGGGGAGGCATTTTTGCTGAACGGGCGAATTGAGCTCCATGTTTTCGACAGAGGGGTCTGTAACCGGGGATCGCTAATGTGAGGAGGTACTCCTTCCCCATGTGCGTCTGTTCCGAGGTGCCATCGGCCCAGACTTCATTTTATGGATGACAATGCACGGCGACATCGGACTCTTGCTGTTGAGGGGCTACTGGAAAGTGAGATATCACTCGAATGGATTGGCCAGCATACTCCCCAGATTTAAATCCCATCGAACATGTGTGGGATGCTTTGGGGGAGACGCATTGCACCCACACATCCTCCGGAGAACACCCAACAACTCAAACAGATGCTGATTGAGGAATGGGCACTCCTACCGCAAGAAATGTTGCACCAGCTGGTTCTGAGTATGCGGAGACGGTGCGAAGCAACCATTGCAGTGAGGGGAGGGGCATATCCCATATTAAGGAACATCTGCTTGTTGTTCTTCCTCTGGGATAGGCAATGATAAATAACGATACTATGCGTTTAATAAAGCTTGTTTTTGCTTGATTCCATACCGTATGCATTGTATTCCTTTTTTAGCGGCGATGCTTTCGTCATCCTGTACGTACATAATACTCTCCCCTCATTTCTGAATGTCATGTCTCTCAGATGATTTCTTCTGGAGTTATGGCAAAACTCACCTGTTTCTTAAGTTTTTGCACACCAGTGTACAGAGCTCTGAAGATTTTGGAATAAATAGCAGGAAAACTTTATTTTTCATTGACGCTACCTACACCAAAAGGCTAACTTTCTTAACCATCTCATAATCCAGGTTTTTAATTGGTTGAAAAGTCATCTTTTTGGTGTTTTGGAAAATCCATCAGAATGTTGAATGAAATTCATTTTAAAAGCTACCATGAGAATTTGAGAGAGTGAAGCAGGAGAATTGATTTCCGATTGGCTGCAGCTCTATGTCTTCAGATTTTAGGATTCGGTTAAGAATCCACCTTTAAAATAATCCAAAATTGATTGAAAAAAAAAAAGTGTAAACATGGATGCATTTTAGATATCCCGTTTTAAACTTAAAACATAAATGACACCAATAAATAAAAGAAATAATTGTTATTATTCTTGCAGTATAATTACCATCCTTTTATTTATACACTTCCGGAAAATAAAATTCCTTCGCCATGAAGGAGTTGTGCTAGATAAACGAAATTCGGGAGGGCTGTTTGCACATTTCTGCCTATTTGCATTTCGCGCTAGACGAATAAAAATGACAAATGAACGTTTTTTTATTAGATTTGAATAAAGAATCTTTCTTTAGAAGTTTTTCAGAAGATGGAGACAGTTTACGAGTTTAAATAAGCTACAAGAAGGTAGATTTTCTCATCATGTTGTAGAAGGGCTTGGCAGGGATGTATCCACTATGCATGATTGTTGGCAATAAGGATCGCGGAAAGGTACTGTCTCTAAAAGACAGGATTTGGCCGCATACGGGCCTTACTGAGAGGGGTGATCGCTATATTCGCCGCGTGGTTGTTCTCTCATCGTTTTGTAATCTACAGCAGAAATTCGAGCTTCAGAGTGACACAGCGAACGACAAATCGATTACTTGAGGGGACTGCTCTGAACCAGACGCTCTGTAGCGTTCAAGCTACTAATTTCAAATCATCTCCATCTGTGACTTCAGTGGTGTTATGCTAGAGCTCATTGGAGAGGCGGAGTGGAGATCTGTTTGAGAGCTATTTCTGTCTTGATGCCAGTGATGGCCATATGTTGGTTAGAAGGTGGCCAAGTGAGTGCTTGGAGCCAGTCTGTCTGAATCGTAGACCATTGGTCTGAGAGCTGTTTTTATCATGGTGTCAGTGATGGCCATATGTTGGCTAGAAAGTGGCCAAGGCTTGGAGTCAGTCTGTTATTTACACTGGGGGTTATGATCTGGAAAGCAATTTCCTATGATAGTAGGAGTGCTATCGTCGTTATTTTATGCACCTTGACAGCAAATTATGCACATCAAACTGATGATTGAACCGGTAAATTTAGGGGATGTCGTTCTGCTGTCACCCAACGTGTTTTGCAGATTGTCTAAATGTTTCCTTGGCCTGCGAGATTATCAGATCTTTGTCTCATCGAGCATGCATGGGAAATTATTGTACAACAAATTCATAATTCCCAACTAGAGTGGACTGTGGCTAATTTGACAGATCAAGCGCAGTGGACATGGAACTCCATCCCACAAAATTGTATACGGATACAATGCATGTACGATTGCATGCTTGCATATAAAAATCGTGGAGACTACAATGACTATTAATGTACCACTATTGCACATTTGAAATGACTCTTCTCGTGCATATTTTAACTTGTGATCTTGAAACTTTAATCAATTAAGTATGTTATTTACAATTGCTAAATTGTCTTTTATTCCTCTACTCTTCATTTCCTCCCTTCTCTTTCCTTCTTTTTTTTTTTCTTCCATTTGGTGTTAGTAATTCATTTTCCACCAATGCATTTTGAATTACATCTTGAGAAACAATAGTGGTACGTATAAACAATTCTTTATATTAGTTGGAAAGGGTTTGATTTCACCAAAAGTGCATCAAGAAGTATCAGGTAATACACAAATAAAAATTTGTTGATAAAAAATTTTAGACTGAAAAAAATGAGTTTGATATTGTCCACAAATTTGTTGAATGTGTGATTATGAACAAAAAACTCTTAAGTATACAATATCAACTGTGCGAAATCACTATGAATGCCCAAATATTATTATAATGTTTGGAGTGATGTTTATAACAAACATTACTGAATGTAATGGTATGAATTTACAGTTCTACCACCGATTGTGTGGAAAGGTAAATATCCGTTTTAAAAGCGGAAATGGACAGATCTATTAGTTGTTAGGGGTGCAAATCAGATACACTCTGCGCAAAGAAGTTTTGAAAGAAGAACGTTTAATAGTTATTGTGGATTTTTTCATCTAAATTTTCTTATATTATGTAATTTTTTTTTTTTTTTTTAATTATTAAAGATTCCAATTATTTTTATTTTAATTAAAATTCCTTCGAAACTACCTTTCTTCCTTTTAATGCCTCTTTGTTTGAATCCATCAGACTTGGCCGCTAGTCAGTATTCAACACACTTGGGGTTGAACTATAATAGTGTTTTAGAATACGAGTAAGATTTGATATAATTTCAAATTTTCACATTTAATGTATAATACAAATTTTCTGCTTATAAGTTATTATTTTTTATATAATTAAGGGAAATAATAACTGCCCATGTGATCTCTCTGAATCATAAAGTAGCTTTTACATAATCATAGATCTTGAGAGTTACTAGGTCGTACTAAGCTACAAAAAGATTCTACGATATAAATAAAATTTTAATGATTGTTATCTTATTATTCATATAGTTGTACTAGAAAAAAAATATTGTTTTCACTAAAAAATGACAAATTTAAGTAAAATAATTAAGAAAACAAAAAAAATCTGCTATTTGTTTAATCAATAACTTTTATCTTTACATCTTTATATTATTTGGTTCTATTAGTGGTAAACGACAGCTGTGGTTTGTTAAGAATTACGATTAACATTCACGATAAATGACTCTTGTATATTCGTATATAATGAACCCAGTATACGATTGCAAATAAGAAGAATGATGCGGGGAACAACTTTCTGCAAATCTCGTCCACGCGAGTTCCCCAGCGTTGTTTATCTCGGCACCTGCAGCATTCGGAGTTTTTTTGCTCTTGGACAGTGTTTTTCAGTGATTGGATGAACTTGATTTGCTTGTCTTCGCTTGCTGTCATCGGGAATATTTTCACTTTGTTCCTTTTTTTCAAAAGAAATTCCGTTTTTTCATCAGCCTAGAATGTAACAAATTATTTTATTAGTTAGATTATAAAAAAAATTAAAAAAAAATTCTGCTTATTCCTTACAAAGCACTCTGTCCGTTTAGACATAAAACGACTTCGTATTATCTGACGACAGTGAAATAATTTTTAAAAATTCTAAAAATTTGCTTTAATATAATAGAATATTTTAGTAGAAAGTTGAAAATTGTAATATTACACTGTAGACAATCGAAAATGCTATACTAAAAAGGGCAAAAGGTACCAAAGTTAAGTTATAAGTTAAATTACATACAAGGATGAAATAACTAAAAAATGTAAACTTCTTCATGTTAAAGAACACAAAGAAATCAGTATTTTTGTGAGAGCTAGAGTTGGTTGAATGTTGAGGTTATGTCACTATATGCTGTTTCCGCACGTTGACAAAGATGATCTGGTATATGATGTGCCTGAATATTGATACAAAATGTTATCAGGATTGTTGCTTAGTAATTCTTCAGTATAAAGGATGATGAAACAATTGCGATGAGGTGTTAATCTCCAGATGATTTTTCACGAGCACGTTACAAATATCTAAATATACAAAACATTTTATTTAACTATCCATCTCAGGGGCATGTGAAGCATTATATAACAACATGCTTCTTGTATATTCTCAACTTTCTGTAAAAATATAAAGTGACAATAAGTAGTGATTTCCATAATTATGAATTGAGTAACTCACCTGCTTTTCTTTTAAACATTCCTTACATTTTTTAGTGTGAATTTGGTAAGAGACAGCGAACACCAATAAGGAAGAGAATACCATCAGAATACAGACGAATAGCCAAATATCCATTGCTTTTATGTAATTAACAGGAGGCAATTGAGATTTGTACTGTTCAACCTATGGGAAAAAGCAAGTTTTTTTTTTTTTTTTTTTTTTAAACTGAGTTGCAAAGTATTGTTAAGAGTGTATACATGGTTATCACAATTTTATCACGTGTTATATGTTAAATATAATTTATCATCCCTTATATTTAACGAAAACTATTTAATTTAAAAATATCCTAGAAAATTCAAGTCTTTTTATACAGTGGATCACATTTGAAAATGCTATTATATATAAAAATAACAGGAACTTATCTAGAGAATAAACAGTTATATGTAAAAAAGGAAGTCATTTTTTTAATGAGTTATAATTTTAGAGTGTTCTCAATAAACTTTTATGTGATGATTAAGAATGTATTATGAGATCATTAAAATTAGATTAGATTCATTTACAAAAAAAAAAAAAAAAATAGTACTTGATTTACTTATGTTCGTTTAATTTCTCGATGAGAACAGTTTTCTTGCACAACCATTAAATGATCCTTCTACTTCTTCAATGTGGCATGTCGTCTCCTCGAGGTATGCTGTAGTACCTTCTGTATTTAGAATATATCTTTTCAATGATGTTAATGTAGAAAAGTAGGTTGATAAGTTAAAGTAAGCAAGTCCGCATGAGTGACATTTGGTGAATAGGATAAGTGAAAAAAAAATCATATTGTTTCCGATGAGAAACTCACGTAAGAGGAGGGTTTAATGATGAGTAGAATTGTCGTCACTGAACATTTAGCATTTAGTTAGCTCCACATGCGTCTCCAAATCTATGAGTGTTGGTCCCCCCTCCCCCCAGTTACAGAGCTCGCAATGCCTGGAGAGTGATTGATGCCTTTTGACATATTAAATTATGAAGCTCCTTGTAATATTGTATGTAATCTTTGGCTGCCATTTAATAATTTATGTACTCGATGTTTTTGACTCGGTAGTTTTTCCGAATGTTTTCCTTCAAACGTCTTATTGTAAAATTCTCTATAGACAGCTTACCATTTTAAAATGGTTATAGAACTGTTTTGCTCTTATATGGAAGCTTGTACGAACGTTGTTTGATGATAAAATTGTTCTGAAACTGAACTTTCACCTCACTTAACTTCGAAAGTCTTGCTGAATATCCCTGGAATGAACTAGAAGGCAGATCATTTATACAACTGAATGAATCATCTTATGTGGTCTGGCTCACTATAGCTCTCATGTACGTTTCAAAGATAATTTTTGAGATCCCTTGTAAAAATCTTCCCAGACATGTGCAAGATGTGATTGATGCAAAGGTATTTTTGAGATTCAATTAATATCTGCCTAATGCTTCTCCATATCTATAAGTGGTGTTTTCTCATATAGTATAATTCCCATTTACACAGCTCACAAAGTATGTAGAATGATGTCTCATGGTACATCAAATTATGGAATTCCCTGCAACACTGGATACAGCTTAGGTTGCCTTTTACCTTGATTTGCTACAAAATTAATCTCGAAACTTTTTGATACTCCATGATAGATGTAATGAGAGAATTAACCACATCTATAGCACTGCATTTTTAATTAAATTGAAGGAAATAAGTTTAGAACGAAATATTGACTTACCTGTGTGCACAGTGTGAGTAGTGAAGTAACACTCAGCGCTACCCTTGCGGGGTACTGCGTCCACTTTAATCCAGAATGATACCCAACTCATGGTAACTATCATGGTGGATGGGGCGTACGTGTTCATGATACTGCCCGTCAGTCGACGAACCATGCGAAAGTTGGCCATCAGACTGGTATAATTTCCTATGGAGGAACACAGTTTCAGTACAGTAGAAATCAGTCTTATCTAATCAATGGTCACATCTAATCAAGACAATTAATCCATTCGATATCCTATTTAACAACTCTTTTCCGTACAGATATTGACGAGAGGGCGAAACATTAAGACAAGATCAGATCATTTTTTTTTTTTTGAAAATATGAGTACTTACATAAAACATTGTCCACAATAAAGCATTCTATGAAGATATAGGTAAGGTTGCCATGACCGGTAATAAATTAGTGCTATTTTTCTTGCGTATCAGAAAGGTACGAGATAAAGATGGGATGTTACTTACTGTATTAACGGCATTTCAATCCTCATGCAAGTGGTACTTTCTTATTTATTTTTGTTCGTTAGGCCATTAAGCATGCATATCCATAAATAGATTGATTGAATTCCTTAATTTTCCTAACCTTCTGCAAACATCTCCGTGATTGAATGGGCCGTGGGTTGCCTTAGAAAGAATTGCAATGGCTCTGCTTTCCTCATCATCTTAATGGAACTCATCTTGTCGCCGTAGGAAGATTCCCCAACCCACTTCAGAACAGCCACAGAATCCGAAGATGTCACTGAAAAATCAACCAAAGGAAGAAAAAGAAGGTTATTAGAAGTCAGATGAAATTTAATTTATGTCAGATTTTAAATGAAAAATCTGACGAAATCTTGTTTAAAGTTAATGATTCTTTTTTTCTTCTCTTTCAATGTAATAATTAATTGTCAGAAATGTAATACTAGAATAAATGTTTTTGTAATGTATAATGTATTCTAAAATGTTCTCTATTAACCGAAAATTTCCTTTGAAATTTAATTTTTAATTCTATTAGCTATCTATGAAATGATTAATATTATTAAAGGAAAATAAATAAATAAATGAAAATTCTCCTTATAACTTTTAAATCACCATAGAATAGTGATCTTTTTTCTTATAAACACATGGTGATGCAACAAATTAAAGTACTTCGTAAAATTATTAATTAATTCTTATAATCAAATTTTTCATGGTATCTATTATATTGGAATAAAAAATCCCATAACTACTTTGCATACTAATTAATTTACAGATTATCGTTACAAAATATATTTACAAGCTTATAAAATATTATTATTATTTTAAGAAGAAAGTATGCTACTTAATTACTCTTATTAACTTTATTCATGCACACAAAATACATAATTTATTAAAAAAACTCTTTAATTTTCGTTATGATAGACAGTATTTTTTTCAGTAAAGAAAAATAATATTAGCACCATTATATGACTTGGGGATAATACTTTTTGCTTTTATTCTTATGTTCACTCTAGATGCACGGTGCATCCTCTTGAGATCCAACGTCCATTTTTATTTTACATGTGAAAAAAAAAAAAAATTATAGTTTTAGGCCAGTTTACAGTTTTTAAGTAGGCCTATTTAAAGTTTACCGTTTTTAAAATCCTGCAGTTTGTTAAACCTAGCTATCCAGCTGTGTCTTCTATGCAGCAAAACTTAATATGCTTTGGCAGGATCCTTGTTCTACAAGCATTTGAAAATAGCGACCAATAAGAGAACAACAATTGAAGGCATTTCAACAGGTGCCATTTATTTTTTTAAAAATATATTCTGCATAGTTTGCGGTACAAAAATTGACAAAAATGTTTAATTGATAAAAAATTTGTTTTTTTTTTTTTGAGAGAAAAAAGAAAGTTATGTATATTTAAGTATCCAGCATGATGAATAGTAGAACTTGATCAGTTAATTATACTCTTCAAACTAAAAATAAATTTCATACTAAGTAATTTTTTTTACTGTATCATACTTTTTTTTTTTTTGTATCAAGAAGCAACAACGTTATTTGTTCACTACATAATGTCATGTTCAAAATTCAAGTCCATTATACTGAACATTATACAGTCGAATTCCTCTATACTAGACACGTGAAAAAGTTTTAGTTCCTTAATTTTGTTAATGATTTAATATACTGCATTACAGTATCTTTTAGAAGATTTATCTTAAATTGGGAAAAAATGCTTAAAAACGAAGTCTCGGATCTGATATGTAAATACTTAGTCGTGCTGCCATCTATTGGCTTTAACTTGAAAAAACCCCAACTTTATATGTTGATATTTTTGTTTGTTTGTAATTTAAAAACATCAAATATTTTACTATATTTAAAACTTAATATGGTATATTTTACAAGCATACTTACTTAAAGACACAAAAATACACATTCCTGCGAATCAAATGGATAGTTTTCGAAATTCATGTGGCAGCCAGCTTTAAAGGAATACCTACAATTAAAATGGAATAAATTTTATCTTCGGATTTATTTATTTGTCTTACTATAAACAAATTAATATATTTAGATTTTCTTTTTGAAAATCATCTTTAATATTTAAACAATTATAAATAGTATTTAAATATTTATTTAATAAATAATTGATTTGCCTACACTCCAGGACCTACACTCCAGTCTAGACCAGGGATAGGCAAACCACTGCCCGCGGGCCAAATCCGGCCCGCCGGAGTGTTCCATCCGGCCCGTGGATAGAATTTTAATTTGTTGGTCCGAGACAAATTAAAAGAAATATATATTTATATATTATTTATCTATCTCCATTTCTACTTTGATTAAATATTATTTTTTTTTCCTTCCTTTTTTTTCAAAGGACTGATGATCTTTGTACTTTCTCTATTTTTGTGCTACAAAAACATAAATCGACGGAAATAGCAAGTATCGACAGCTTTCAATCGGTAAAGTGTTAAAAGCGGAAGTTCTTTGTTAGCTATAGATTGGCGCCAACATGCGTTATCACTTTCTCGGAGAGCAGACATATGGGAATCAATATAGGTGAATTAGAACTTACATGTGCAGACTGCGCATTTTAAGCTCCAGCTAGCTTCTTTTTTGCAGGTAATTGAGTTGCAATCTAACAATCTGTTTCTAAATTTTCCAAAGTTAGAGTTTTACAAATCATTTTAGAAAGTAAGTTTCCTAAATTGAATATCTCACGCCCAGAAAATCAGTGCTATGTTTGCTTCATCTTATATATGTGAACAAGTGCTTTCAACTATGAACCTTAGAAAGAATTATTTCAGAAGTAGACTGACAGATGAGCATTTAGTCTCGTTCCTTAGAAGCAGTACATCTCACTTTAAACCTCAATATAAGGAACTTTTAAAGATGTAATCTCAAGAAATCTCATTAGCATATTTAAATTGATATACTTGTATATTGTTTTTAAAATTTATCTTGGCCCGCCAAACTTTTTTTCTTCGATTTTTGGCCCGCAACCGAAAAAGTTTGCCCATCCCTGGTCTAGACCATGTGTTCTTAACCTCTTTTGATTGTTTAGATCCCTTTTACTAATAAAGCGAACTCTCTCAGACTCAGTGTCTCAGTGCAGACTCTCTTTGTTAGTAAGACAGTCGTGGACACTTTTCTAAGAATAATGATTTTAAAAGCAAAAAATGAAGTTACAAAGTAAATTAGTTTTTATTGAAATCATTAGTTAAAAAAAATGACGCAGTTATAGTCTGAGTGTTACATTAGAAAAATAATCGAGTACAATATCAAATATAGGAATTTTCAAATTCTATTAAAAATTTGTCAGTACTAATAGATTTTAATTTATCTTTATTAGGATATTTAACATAGAGAATTGAGAGTTATAGTATAACTATAACTCTCCATGTTATATGAGTAGACATTTAATTTATTTCAATTTATTATTATTATTATTGCTATAAGTGAAGCCTGTTGGCAGCATGGATAGCGCTCTGGCTCTCGATACCACATAGGTTTTGGGTTCGAGCCCCATCGGTGCCATCGATGTTTGTAGTGGTTCGGAATCCACTTTAAACCGTAGGTCCCGGTCTAACACGATAGTAGAGCGTTTCGGGGTATTGTTACTCCACGTTCATAGCTATCTTCAAGCTACATACACCTCCTGAGTAGTGCTAAGTGAGTAACATCAGTGCAGCACTTGCCTTAAGGCATCAAAGACGACTGTATAAGTATTTGCCTGCTTCATTAGCAAGATATAATTATTGTTGTAAGTTTAAAAATTCGATTTTGGATAGCAATTCCTTGCAAATTTATTTAAAGCTTCCACAATCATAAAAAAGGATAGTTTTTATGGGGAACAATAAAATTTTACTAATAACCACTATCAATTAAAAGTATAGATGAGGGTAAGCGATTTTTCTAAAAATGGAGCAAATAAAAGGGATATGAAATATGAATGTTATTTGAAATTATATTTTATTTTTTGTTTTACTAGTACAAATACACGTAATAATACTGTAACTTATTGCATCACTATAATGAAAAATGAATGACATAGTTTTTGTATGGTGCTTAACATTGCTTATAAGGGTACAGTAGATCTACCTACTCGTGGTGCACTGCGGTGATGTCCTGGGAGGCTAAAAGACCTGCTACTATCGGTATGCAGCAAGGTTCCAAGAATGATTATCTTCGTGGGACTTCGTGTAGGCTGAATGTCTTACAAGGAAATGCTGGAGTCCTGTCCCAGTCTAAGAGAGTTGAGATTTAACATTCCCTTGCCAGCTACAATGTTGGGCTATGACTGTTTGGCGAGCCATCTGACCCCATTAGCATTTTGATAGTTCAAATTGTACGCTATGTGGGAAAGACGAGATCATGAACAGACACCATATTGAAGATGACTGGCTTTGCGTGGGAACTCCATGGTGAAAAGATATTGGAGCATTAGAAATTTGCTGATGAGACAATGATTTTTTTTCTCTTATTGTTTTCTTTTTTTTCTTGTGTGTGTTTTACACTGTTTCGATCTCGTAAGAGTTATTTATTTTCCCTTGCCATTGGAAAAAAAATAAATAAAATAAAATAAAATAAAAAAATAAACATTGCTAATAAAAATATATCGTTTGAATTTAATTCGTTCAATCGGAAACAAATATTAGAAAATTAGTACAAAATGTATTATTAGTGTTTGCTGTTATGATTAATCAACACTTCATGATAAAAAACCAAGCTGCAAATTTTGAGCAATGATGACTCTGAACCGCATGAGTAAATCTGATGACATGACATCATTTACCCAATTTTTAATCCACTGATATTGCTTTTTTAATTCAGAAAAATTATTTTATGGTCTGAAATGTAACAATCAGTGTTGTTACCTGGTGGACATTATGATGGCTCCGTCTGGCAACACTTTGAGTAAAGTGGAGGGGGAGGTGTTCTCGTAATTCTCAATATGCTTGGCGTTCTCGAAGAAGACGTCCGGGGTCCAGAAATAGCGGCGGCATCTCTCGTAGACAATAATAAATTCACTTTCCTCGTTTTTGCTGTACTTGTCCAACAGCAGTCGACTGTCGTTCCACATGCTAGTCACGAAAGCGTGAAGGCGGAAGTCCTGTGCAGAAGAACAGGGACAAGAGGTACTTAGAAAGAAAAGCAAATATAATAATGTTAATATTAATAAAGCATCTGTATTTGGGATCAATCGGATTTGGATTCATTCACTTATAAATGACATACTAATTTGTTGTAAGTTGATTCATACACCACTCAGAATATTGACACTAAAGTGAATACCAGGGATGCACACTTCTCTAAGCATTGGTGGCCTGGTTGGTTGTGCTTTAACTTAACATGGACTAAGGGGAGGGATTGATTTCACGTAGCTCTAGATTTGCTTTGAACTTTATTTTTGGACCTGATGGCAGAGTGACTAGCGCTTTGGTGAGCGGTGTCACAGGTTTCGGTTCGAGTTCTGGTGGTTATGGATGTTTGTAGTGGTTCGGAATCCATATGTCGGTCTAATAGGACTGTTGGGCATAGAGACGACAACCCTACCTCTTAAAAAAGAAAACATCTCCTTTTCGAAATTTGCCAGTAGGCAGACGGCCTTAGCCCACCAGGGTTTGTTGCTCAAATGAAGAAGGACAAGAAATTTTCTACAGAATTAGAAGAAGTTTTCCTACAGAATTATCATTCTAAATGAAAAGATAGCTGTGTGAGCTTTCTATTCATTCAGAATATTATGACATGAAAAAAGTTGGTATTTAAAAAAAAAAAAATTGCGTCAAAATTAAAACTGTAAAATAATTATTTTTCATTACAGTTATTTGTATTTTTAATATTTATTTAGTATTTCCCTCAACAGTTATTTTTCCTGTTGTAAATATGACTGTTGAATGATAATTTAGTAATGAATGAATTCATTCTTTAGTATGATCACAGTAAATGATCACAGTTTTAAATGATCAAAGTTAATGTCAGGTTAACTCCAAGTATAAAATAATGTTTAAGTAAGAGTAATTGAAATTAAAGTGTTCTTTGCTATTTTCAAAAGAAAACTATTGGGCGAAAACTGCCAAATTTAGAATATTTTAAAGAAAATCAAAGAATTACAGTGCTATATTTTAATCATTAAGAATAACTAATAATGCAATACTTACAGATCATTAATTTTTCTGATGTAGTAGCTCTTCTTTGATTAAGCCTAAGAATACACGAATATTGTGAAAAGAGTCTGAAAATCACCATAATCGCAATTAATTCCATAGATATCACGACCTCCTTAGTGGCGATTTTTCGAACTAATGAACTTTGCTCTTATCGTAAAAGTAACATTACAAAAATCAAAAATTTATGAATACCTTTAAATTATTTTAAAATTTAGCCCTCTAGTAATAGTATTTTGTGTAAAAGTCAACAAATTTTCGTCATTGCAAATATTCAATCACACAAGTGATTGCATTCACTCAAGAACACAGAACTAGATTGAAGATTGTAATAATTTTAAAAAATAGTATCTGAATTGTATAAATGAAATTTTTAAATTTCTATTGTTTTAAACGATTTAAATTATGTGATACCATCTTGAAGGATTAAAACGGATTTTTACACAATCAGTCCCACACAATATCAGTAATGTGAAAAAAAAAAAATTAATGAATTAAAATATAAAATTTTCCTCACCATTTTTTTCTTCATCGACTTCTCCAATATCCAGTACTTGAAATCCAACCAAAACAGTTATAGGTTTTCCTGTAATTAAAAAAAATATTTGAATAGGATAACAATTTTAGATACATAATATATAAGATAATAAAATATAATATATGAAGACAAGAGATTCAAATATTCAGTGACAATAATAATTATTTAATTTTTAACTTTTGATCTTTTCTTGAAAAAGCTGACAAAATCAAAACTTTTATAGAAGGAACAATAGGTAATATTTCATTAAAAAAAAATTAATTGTTTAAAATTGCTTAAAATTCGATATATAAATTAATACAATTAAATGAGTTTCCAAATTAATAAAATTCATTCTCTGATTTTAGAAAATTTATGATAATTAAAGAAGGAGAAAAAGTGAAATCCTACCATCTTCATCTGGAGCCTTGTATATTTCATATCCTTCTGGTAGTAGATTATTGCACAATTTATCTACCATTGATTCGCTGAAAAGAAAATAGTTCATTTAAATAAGCACACGAGGCACATTATTATATCTTTTTGGGGATATCATATACATAAAGTGCCATAAATTACCATGGTTCCGCAAATTAATCCAAAATCATACACCAAGAAAGCAATTATTTGATCATAAATCATGAATTATTTGATCATAATGCCCTTAGATATTCTTAGGAGTTTTTATTAAAATGAATTGGTACCAGTAAAAATATTTCAATTTAGGTGATTTAAAACAGTCTATGTTTGCAGCAGTAGATTTAATAACACCTGAAATGCTATTAAGCATTTTACAATAGATTGATTACCGTTTGCCATTATTGGAGCACATATTAAAGTTAAGGAGTTATCTTGAAACTTAGGAAATTTTTCTAAATTTCTTAATTTCTTTTTTAATTATGTACAGTTTGCTTAATGTAAGTTAATACAATTGGAAAAATAAGGTCTAATGTCCGAGTGGCTAGCGCTGTTGCTCTCGGTACATCAGGTTTCGGGTTCGAGTTCCGGCGGTGCCATTGATGTTTGCAGTGGTTTGGAATCCACTGTCCTTGTCTAATGTAATAGAAGAGCGTAGTGGAAGTAGTGTTACTCGCATTCTTAACATATCTTCAAACTACAAGTGCTACCTGGGTAGTGCTAAATGAGTAATAGCGGTGCAGCCGTTGCTTATGGCATAAAGATAACTGTCTCTGTATTGTCAGCTGCATTAGAAAATAAAAACAATTGAAAATATTTGTTCTTTTATATAGGAATTGTTACGTCGAAACCCAGGTTCCCCTGCATAGGGGAGGTCAACGCCCTATGTCCAGAAAAACGTCCTGTCTGTGGGGGGTGTCTGGCAGGGAGTGAGCTGACGGGAGAGAGAGAAGGGAGTTGAACTTCTGCAACCAAAGAGAAAGGTTGTGTGAGCAGTGCATCTTCGAGCTTGATGGCTGCATAAGTAAAAGAGTTCAATAAGTGTAACCAACGAGAAAGGTTGTGTGTGGCAGTCCATCTTCGAGCTTGATGGCTGCCTAAATAAAGGAGATTAAATTTATACAGTCCATTCTTTTCTTCGTGTCTGTGTCGAAGATTATTTGTTTATATTTGTGTGTACGAGATATCGAACAGAAATGAAGACATTTTTTTCGTTCAAATGAGACTCAAGGTTGGACAAATGGTTGGAAAACAACAGCAACAGCCACATGTTATTAGACAAACCATAGTGGGAAATTTAATGACATTAATAAAGTTTATTAATATCATTAAAAATTCTGGATATGGATAAAATTTATAAACTTAAAAAGAAATCGTCTAATAATAACTATTAATAACAGTTAAATAAATATTAATATTAGTCCGTTTAGTAGCAAGCGAACTTACTGAAGAGTTGTTTGAATTCCCATTACATCCTTTCTTAAAATCAAATTGGATAAGGCATAAAATAAAATCATACGTATTACAAGAATCACGTGCCTGGAGATACCTTCGTTTTGTATTTCCAGGGATAATGCTCATAATACAGCCCCAATTCTCAAACTGGGAGGTTGTTTATGTTCCTGTAAAAGAGTGGAGCAAAGGGTCATTCGAACCTCTCACAAAAGGACCCAAACGATAACGACTTTCAATGATCATAATAATAACCCACTTCTCCATCTCTCGGGTACTTTAATGTAAGTGACCGTTGCGGGAAATAACGGTGCTTGACCAACAGAGATTCTCGGATTCTGTGGGTTCAACCCGGGAATAGATTCCCTTTTTTTTTTTTTTTTGGCTGCACCTTTGAAAGGGATGTGATGACATTTATTATGTCAGGGAAAAATATATCTATGTTCTCAAAGATAAAAATTTACGGAAGTGTTTGTGTTCTTTACTTTTTTAATTATGAAAAGGTGGTAGTATTGGTATTAGGCTGATGCAGAATAGATTATTTGGCTTCCAGAATTGAATAGACTCGAGGATAATTGAGGCGTGTAAAGTATCTCGCATTGCGTAAAAAGCATCGCCATCCATACTAAATAAAATTGTTATCTTTCATGTAAATAACTATTGGCCGCTTTTGTCACGTGAGAAGTAAATTAAAAGTTTTGGTATAAGAGAAAATTTGACTATAAGCGAAAATGGCTTAAAGTAATTTGTAGCTAATGCCGAATAAAATAAATAAAACAACCATTCCTTTTTTTATATAATATAAAATTTATAAAAGGCCCGTTTCGTGGCTCAGTGGCAACGTGATCCGCTAGTGAGCATTAGGGCGGAGGTTCAATCCGCTGGCAACATTGTTATAGACACGTTTCAAAAGACGAGCAAACTCGATAGCATTTGTGATGCTCAGAATCTCGCCTCGTTAATCGGACTAACTGGTGGGAGTTTTCCCGGGTTTTCTCCCATAAGATATGCAAATATGGGGTAGGCCCTCTTAAAAATTCTCCTAGAGACCTGATGTCAAATTGGCTAGCTCTTTGGTCTTTGGGGCCAAAGGCTTCAGGTACGAATCCTGGCAGTGTCCTGGTTATTTGTTAGTGGTTCGGAATCCACGTTAAACTGTAGGTCCCTGTCTAATTAGCCCAACTTGTGCAGAAAATGACCATAGAGCGACAAACTAAACCTGTATAAAAATATATGAAAGTATTTTGTACATTCTATTGAATTATGATATGAAAAAGATAAAATGCATCTGCATCAAAATTCATTGTTAAAGTTTAGTAAACTAAATTTGCAGAAATAAATTATTCCTGGCCACAGGTTTCGGGTTAGAGTCCCGGCGGTGCTATGGATGTTTCAAGTGGTTCGGAATTCACTTTAAACCGTAATACCGGTCTAACATGACCGTAGAACGTTAGGCGTTTGTCTAGCATCTCTACCGCTTAAAAATGAAACTTCTACTGTCTCGAAATCTTCCAGTGAGCATTCGCCCTTGGTCCACCGTAGGGCTATTGCACCGATGAAGAAGAAGTAGAAATGCATTTCAGTAATTTGATATTTATTATCCAGTGGTGACTATTTTTTATCCAACCTACTTTTAAATTATATATAAATAATTTCTAGCTCAAGCGTATTAAAAGTAAATAAATTATTGAAAAATAAAAATGTTATAAACAAACACATTTTTATTAAAATATTCTCCATAAAAGTACGAATTTTTTTCTAAAAATAAACAAACAATATTTCAGCAAAATTATATTAAATATTGATCAGTTAATTATTCTCAGGCTTTATATCACAGTATTTCAAAGCTACAATTATCATCATTTAATGCTTTGAAACGACAAGGTCAATAACATTACATTTGAAACAAAAATACTCTACAAATTTCAAGCACTTTGTAATTATATCTCAATAAATATTTAACTCACTTATACCTGACCCGCTTTATTGATTATTCAAATGTAACGATATCCAACTGGGTTAAAACAACTTACTCAAAGCTGATTGCTTTTTTTCTTTCAGCAAAATCTCACGAAATTAATTCAAAGGCTATTCTATATTACGATTGCATTTCGCCAATCTGCGTGCCTATTATTTGAGTAAATTTATTTATCGATATTCTAAATTTCACACACTTTTTATTTTGCGTTAAGGCATTTGCATTTTTTTGTACTCACTGAAATACATAGGGTCACAAAAATTAACTTTATTTATTCTTAAACAGTCTTTATTTGAATTTAATTTATAAACAACAAATTAAAAATTAAAACATGACAATTGCATGAATCGTTCCTTATGCAATTAATTTATAATATTTTTTTATTTATCTTTAACATATTGTATAACATTTAACATATAGTAATTTACAACTTAATAATATGTCATAAATGCCTTTTGAGGGAGAAAATACAAATGAATGTTTTTTTCGAAAATTAAATAACTAGAACAATAATATAATAATGTATATACCCACCCTTAAATGTAATGTATTTTTGAAGTTTTCATTTTATGCTACCAATGACGATGTCAGAACGGGGAATAAAGATCATACATAGAACTGTCTTTGTTTCAGCTTATTTAAAAAGATAGATAGATAGGCTAATTAAGCTTGGAGATAGGTTAATTAAGCTTTAAGATCTTTCCAAGATCATCCCACAAAAGGTTCATTAGCTTTAAGATCCTTCCAAGAACATCCCAAAAAAGGTTCATTAGGCTTAAGAACCTTCCAAGATCATCCCAAAAAAGGTTCATTAGGTTTAAGATCCTTCCAAGATCATCCCACGAAAGTTTCATTAGATTTAAGATCCTTCCAAGCCCATTCGAAAAGGTTCATTAGAAAAAGTTTCATTAGATTTAAGATCCTTCCAAGCCCATTCGAAAAAGTTTCATTAGATTTAAGATCCTTCCAAGCTCATTCGAAAAAGGTTCATTAGATTTAAGATCCTTCCAAGCTCATTCGAAAAGGTTCATTAGATTTAAGATCCTTCCAAGCCCATTCGAAAAAGTTTCATTAGATTTAAGATCCTTCCAAGCTCATTCGAAAAAGTTTCATTAGATTTAAGATCCTTCCAAGCTCATTCGAAAAAAGTTTCATTAGATTTAAGATCCTTCCAAGCTCATTCGAAAAAGGTTCATTAGATTTAAGATCCTTCCAAGCTCATTCGATAAAGGTTCATTAGATTTAAGATCCTTCCAAGCTCATTCGAAAAATTTCATTAGGTTTAGGATCCTACAATCGAGTTCGTCAGTCCATTGCAATATAGATCTGTGTCGACAAGCCCAGCAAGGTAAAAATTAAACATCATCATCCCTTAAGATAAAGTTATTGACTATAACTCATCTATAGATAATCCGTCATCCTTTATGGCATATAAGAATGTTGGTGTGACCACCCATAGAAATTCAATCCAAACTATAATTCCATCTTCTCTAATATAATTGTATTTTTCAGAAACACACTACTGATTCCATGTTCTTTTTGCATAATACGATTTGATTAATTCTCCAAAATAAACTCGGGCGTTTGTGGAGTGCACAAACCTCCATTTCTGTCTGGTTTAGATGATGAGCTTTATTATCTAATGTAATCAGACATTTACGTGTGATAGTTTAAGAGAATACACACAGCAATAGAGAGTTTTTGCATAACGTTTTTTATCGTCCGATATTTTTTTCTTCCTAGAGTGCATGCTCATAGGAATAGCTCAGTAGTGCAGTATTACAGATATGCATGCGCAATAGGTACGTTTCCTATGAGCATGTGCGCTAGGAAGAAAAATATCGGACGATAAAAAAACGTTACGCAAAAACTCTCTATTGACGCAAACTGCACAACGATTTTCCACACCTGCTACGACATTGTGGAGGAGTTGTGAGCTCAAACAGTTCCAAACGTCCTTTTTGAAAATAATTACATGTAGTAAGTCAGTTCCGTAAAGAGAAAGGAAAAGATCAGAAATATTGTTTCAAAATTCGAAGTGCACTGTAACTGCAGCGGCAAAACTGAACATTGTGTAATATATGCATCATCAAAAGATAAAGAAGACAGCCTCTACAGTAGCAGATTAAAATTAAAGAAAAAAAAGGAAAGCTTGTTTAAATAGTAGGATAAAGTCAAATGTTATCAGAAAATCATCTAAAATGGAAATATTTCAGATTTGTTTCTGATTTTTTTCTTCTTATTATAGCTTTTTTTTTGCTTCATTTTACCAATTGTGATGCATTTTGTAAATGAAATTGCGAAATATAATTATGCGTTAACTAAAATATTTCTTTCAAATAGTTAATTTTGCGAATAGTATTCTTAATAGAAAAGTGTTCGTGTATTATGATAATTAATGCTTCTAGACAAAAAGACTTCCAATCGATCATTAAGAAAAAGAAAATGAAAGGCAAATATTTCAATATAGACACACTGCATACATATATTACTTTATTGGAAAATATTTACATTAGTAAAAACTATTAGACATTTTTCCATTAGCATGAAACCCTTTTTTTGACTTTCATTCAGAAATTTGAAAGCGATAACCATCATACAACTGGGAAGAAGTTAAGTATTTTTGAAAATCAGTGGGCCTCGTTTTCCACTTATATATGCTACGGACATACATAAGTGGAAAACAGAGACCCTGATGGGCGATGAGTGCAGGAAATTGAATTTCAAGAATTTAAGTAGTTTGGCAAGTAATTTATGATTGTAACTAAGATGAAGTTAACTAAACATTTCATTCAAATGGTTTCGAAATACTCGCACAACTTAGAACTTTTTTGTTAATGTTTTTGTATAGAAAAAAAAAATAGGTACTAAAGGGTGGAAAAGGGATTCTTTTTTTAGTAGTTTAAAATTTCACGAAAATTGGTTTCCAATTGCAGAAGTAGTTAAGTAAGAAGAATAAAATTATTTAGTCCAGTTTTGTTTTCATGTGCCATTTCTACTCAAAATGTAGCTATAAATTGAATAGAAATGATGAATAAAGTTAAAATTTAGTTTCGAAAACTTTTGAAAAAGTCTACCTTCCCTCAATCAAACATTGATCAAAATCCTCGAAGCCATTTTTCAGTTTTAAATAATCTTCTTCTTTGACGCAACAACCCCATGGAGGACCAAGGCCGACTGCCTACTCGCAGATTTCGAGACAGGAACTGTTTTCTTTTTAACAGGGTAGGGTTGTCAGCTCTATGCCTAACCGTAATATTAGACCGGGACATACGGTTTAAATGGTTTGAATCATTACAAACATCCATGGCACCGCTGTGTCTCGAAACCCTGTAGCACCGAGCTCCAGAACACTTTTCACTCGGCCCACCAGGCCCTTTTAAATAATCACTTTCTTTTAATCTTTCCACTCTTCTTAACATTAAAAAAATAGAAGAATAGAGTTCTGTCGCTAACAAAAAATAATTTATATGTATAGTATATAACCATGAATTGTCAGTAAAAAGAAAAAACTTTCACGTATTCTTTATGAATGAAAGCAATTCTTTTTCTTAAGCGTTATTTTCTTTTAAGCAGCGTCAGATCTATGGAAAGAATGGATTGGATAAAGCACAAAAAAAAAAAAAATCTGTTCTCTCACGTCTGGACTGGCTTGTTCACTATCTTCCGTGAATTGGAATAAGTAAAAAATCAATCCGCTTAAAATTGATTCTAAAAAGATAGTACGATTTATTCTATTTTTAACAAAGTTATCATTCATATTATAATATTTTCTACTCGAATAGAGAATGAATATTTTTAAGTTTTCATTCTTTATTCATATGAAAAATATTATGGCGGCTGGTAGCTATTCATGCTTAAAGCTGCATTAAAGTGTATAGCTAAGCCCTTTGTCTGCATTCATGATTCTAAAAAAAGATAGCACGAATTATTTTATTTTGAACAAAATTAGCATTTATATTGTAATATTTTCTACGTGAATAAGAACGTGGATTTGTAAGTTTCTGTTTTTTTATTCATATATGAAAAAATATTAACGTTTCTGGTTGCTACTCATGTTTTAAAGCTGTATTAAAGTGTAAAGGTAAGGCTGCTGGTTGCTACTCATGCTTAAAGCTGCATTAAAGTGTACAGCTAAGGCTGTTGGCTGCATTCATAACATATAAAAATATTTGGCAAATTCTTAATATCTCTATATTGCTGTAATTTCTAAAATGAATAAAGCCTTACCGATTAATTTTCTACGTTCTACAAGTTTGAATAATACAAAACCTCACATGATGTAGAATTTTGGTTCTAAACAATAAATACAGGCGTAAACATATTTCACACAGCAAATTCTCAAACTGATTTGCACTTTATCGGCATCTAACTCAATTGAATTACTATGAGAAATATACCCTAACCATCAATAATATAACCAGGGGAGTTATTCAATAATGGACCCAACGAATACAAGGGTGGACCCAAAAAATGATGCAGAGTTGATAAACATGCCATCGAAGGGACGGGTGGAAGGGTGTACATCCGGTGTCCTTCCGTTCATTTCCGGAGAAAAAAGCCGATAAAGGCATTAAGAGTGAGTTATTAATGGTCATTACTGGCCATTTGCTCTCGCGTATTAATCGGTGGCCGCAAACGAAATTCCCGGCAAGGGATGGCTCAATGGTGGTAGACGAGAATTAAGTATCATCTGATGTCTCCCCTATTTATCGTCTCCGTTTTCTCCTCCTATAAAGTCGTCGCTTCTATATGCCAATTGATTCTCTAACGGAATATGTAACATGTATGCTAATACCAGAATTAACAACCAGAAGGAAGTTTAAAGTATGAGAGTTAACATTTCAATGGTGCCAACCGTTCATAAAATAATTATTGATTTTTATATTTGTGTTTTATAATGTATACAATTTATTGCCTATGATGGGGGAAGTTATAGGACAGCTTTGAGATAACTTGTGGGATGAATAATTCTGTAAAATTTCATTTCAATATTCACTGAAATATTTCAGTTGGCCCATTAGAAATCAATAACTGCTTGTTATTTTTATATGAAAAATCTGTACACTTGGAGAAATTCATGAGTATAATAAAATCTCTGTCAGTGCTAATCTTCAGTGTCCTGCAGTGCGGGATGGGCATCCCATGAGTAATCTACTCCTGAATGCTGAGAAAGGGGGCAGCTTCTGTTGTGATAGAGCCCCTGTAGGTGGAAGTCTGACTTGACTCCGTGTTGCTGAAGACGGGCAGTGTATTCCGGGGAGGACTTTTAGGGGGAATAATCCCCGCATTTGCGTATGGTATGGGAGAAAACCCTGAAAACTCCCACCAAGTAATACGACAAACGAGGCAAGATGTTGAACATCATAAACGCTATCGAATCTCCTCAGGTTTTTAAAACTGTGTCTATAACAAAACATCATCCCTAAAAGCTTACCATTAGCACACGCTGCCGCTGAGCAACGAGTCGGGAATAACGGAGAGATAATTTTAGAGAACGGGCATAACATTTCTAAAAGTCTTATAGACCATATCTCATAGAAATGATGTGAATGTCCTCTTGAAAAGTTTCCAAAAACGTTTTCGGAAAATGATATAAATAAATATTCGAGGGTAACAAATATGTTATTAAAATAAAATTCCTTTTATAAATTTCACAACGCTAAAACTTACTAAATTTGTGATTATTTTAAAATAATTAGTTGACCATTATATTTTAAAAGTTAAAATATTAAGATTATTTTGTTTTTCAAAATTTAATAATGCTTTATATCTCGTAAATTTGAGGAAATACATACATATTTAAATTTCGTTAAATATGTCCCATAATAGTAACAGCTTTATTTGTCTTCATAAAATGTGCAATTATTACACATTTATTGCTAAAGCTTAGCAATCTAAAATATCAAAATCTATAATACTGAGAAGGACAAATGAAAATTGTTCAGCTGCTTATATAATCCATACTAAAAAATTATCATCGTTTTAATAAGAATTGCTATTTATAATTTTTAAAAAATATTTACTATGTAATTAAATTTATATAAATTTTAAAAAAGTTGAAATTTATTATTCAAATTGATTTAGTTTTAATAATATTAATTTTATTTTAAAATTAAAGCCATCAACTACTTTTGGTTCATTAATAAAATTGATGCAATTTAATATCCTTTATTTAAATAAAAAATTTAATTATACAAAATTGCTATTAATAGTTTCCATATTGCTATTAATAGTTTAAAATTATCCCATTAACTCTTTTGGGTGTTATTAAATTTGATGTAGTTTAATATTCTTTTATTTAAATTAAAAAAATTAATTAAACATAAGAAACTTATTTTTAAATTATTAGATCATTTATTTATTTTATTCTTTTTTATAAAGAAAATAATCAATCCCTTTTAAAAATATAAAAATATACATTATAATTTGAAGACACCAGGTTTGTACGTTTCATAAATGCCTACATTGCAGAAAAAGTTAAAATATATTTTCAATATTCCTTTTTTCAGTGAGCGAGTGATAACAGAAAACATACAATTATCATAAAACAAATAAAATGAATTTCAAATTATCCATTTATATTTCTTTCAAGTTATGTTGACAACGAATATCTTTTCATTTTTTGTGAGCAAATGTCAAAATGAATGTACATTGATTGCATTTGAAAATAACATTTTGTCTTACTTTTTTATTATAGACACAAAGAATAATAGTTTTTACTGGTAATGTACGAGAGAAAACTGTTTATTCTTGTAATAATCATAACAAGTAGTAGTTTAGTTCTAACACGCAATAGTATAAACATAAGAGATTTTTGTTTACCTTTAAAATTATGTTTACATTATTATGTAAAAATAAAAGCTAAAAAGTAGTTAAAAATAATAAAGTTGTGTTTAGAATTATTATGTTACAATAAAAAATTTCCCTTACCAAATTTGTATGTCTGAAAATAATTTGACAAATAAGAACTTATTTAAGATTATAATTTTACTTTCTATGTATGTATATTTTTATTTGTTTTTGTTTTAAATATTCATATTTTAAATCTTTTGGCTTAAATGTAATTTTTAAATGAATGTATCTTTGTATTTTAAAATAACAATTTATTTTAAGTGTTTTTCTGGAAATCCCTGTTTTTTTTTTAACATTTTCTTTTTGTGTCTGTTAAATTATTTTGTTTTCAAATTTCATGGGAAAATATTTTCAATATAGAATTTTAAATTTTTCCTTTAATTTGAATGTCATTTAATCAGTGAAAAATGAATTTAATGATTTAGAAATTTTCTATATGAATTTAATAAAATAATATATTCATTTATAAAAATAAATTCCCGTAAATAATTTTTTCAATACCATTAATTAAAAATAGCTTTAACTTTCATTTACACTAAAAGATTTAAATTTAAAATAATAACTCTGTGATTAAAATCGTAGTTTTTATTCCTGTAAGTTATTAAGTATACAAATTAAGTGTTAATTTTCAAAAAAAATCAAAAAGATTTTGAGGGCTTATTTTTCCAAAATCTTACTGCTTGCTTTTCTTTATGCAAAAGAAATACCCCAAAAATTAAAAAATGTTGTCGTAAAATTTTAGTATATTATTACATTATTTCAAATGCTTCCCTATTTTGATTTGTTTTTGAAAGAAATAATTCAAAAGATATTGACAAAATTTTAATATATTATTATATTATTTCCTAAATCTCGCTGCTTGAGCAGCACAAAGAAATAATTAAATGTTTGTAAAAATTTTGAGTATATTATTATATTTATTTCCAAATCTATTTTCTTTTATAGTGTAGCATATTGCAGAACTTGACACTCAAATGCACATTATAGCTATTTAAAGCTACTAGCAGCATATAAGAAACCATTAAAAAGTCACTGTAACTGTTTTCTGTGCAGTGACACCGAAACCTGAGGCTCGCGTAAAAGGAAATAATTAAAGATATTTTGTTTTATGAATTCAAATAAAAAGTGGGTACTGATAGAACTTCCATACTTTGATCTGCCTTATTGACAGGCACATAAATGAAAAAATTGTAATGAGGCATATGCATTTTTAGCATAATGCATTTGAAAGAAACTGCATTTTCATTTAATACCACGATAGTTGACATTAAAAGAAAAGTAATAAAAATAATTCATATTGTAAAAAATAAACACACTTTGCATAATCAGTTATTTTGCACACATATCTATATTGAGGTGCTGAAACTCCCACACAAGCAACATACAGAGCACCATGATGCCTTCTCGCCACATTTAGCCTTGCAGTTGCAAAAACAGAACTGCAAAACGGGTACATGAACTCCGCACCAAAGAAATATTATCCGAACACATAAGAGATAAAGCATTTTGTTGTGGTATTCACACTGATCTGTTAAGGTAAAAGCGATTGTTTTCTGTACTTACATTTTTGGACCCAATTGGTGGGC